>SSNR01000101.1:688109-718938 GCA_006937965.1 Callopanchax toddi | reverse complement strand
CGAACTCATCGGCGGTCTGATCGGGCCACAAAGAGCGCTCAGCTACAGATGATCAAGGTTTGTAAACAACAAGTAAATGCATGGAAATGTTTTACTCGTGGCCATCAGCAACATTTTTATTTTAAAAGTGGGCGGGGGGGCACAACTGGCTTGAGTATGGGGGTGGGGGTGGGGGCTTGAACTGCTTGATCAGTGCCATGATATCTATCCTACACTTAAAAACAATATACAGTATCCATTTAAAATAGCATAACATTGTTTGAGGACAGTAAAAACTTCAGGGGTCAAAACTGCTTTTTGAAAAGTGCAGGGGACATGTCTCCATCAGACACACACACGTTACCCCACCCATATTACACCCATGCTTGTGGCACATCACTGTGGAGTTTTAAATTCTGTTTCAGGGATTGAATGTTTTTGTTACAGTCACATTTTTAGAGCATGTTGCTCCAGCTTTTACGTTTTAAGAAATTTCAGACATTAATTTGTTTAATAATGTAAATCATAATAAAATTCTTTAATGTAAGTTCTGACATCCTTTTCATTAGAGCTGGCAGGAAGAGGTTCTTGTTTATCAAGAGGAAATGGAAGGTCTGACTCTTTTGGCTCAGCAAGTTCTGGATGAGACACATATCAGCAGCCGGATCAGTACCAGAGCCACCCAGATAACAGCCCGCTATCATGCTCTGCTTCTTCATTTACTGGTAACACCATCTTGATCACAATGTAAATTCTCTGTTTATGTTAAAATATACATTAATATAGTCAATAATTACTACTCACTACTAATATAGTAATTAATTACTACTCACAAAAAGTTTTGGTCATTTGGCTTACTGGTGAAATTGATGGAAAACAAAAAGTTTATGATTGAGTGATGTTATATCATGAAAGTAGGGCATTGAAGTAGAAACAATGTAATAGTGATTTCCTCATCTGAAACTATTTATTGAAACAAAAGCCAACAACAGTGGTGGGGGATACCCCAACAAATGTCAATGTCTCAATAACTAGTCACGTGAACTTGATCAGTAATTAAAACTTGACAACAACGTCTCATGCCGTTCACGAGTCGACTTATGTCTGCTATGGCATGGCATGACACTCTTCTTGAAAAATAACCCTCAGGTCAATTAGGTTCTGGGGCACAGAGTTACGAGCAACTCAGCTGATCTCATAGAAAGTGGAGACTAGAAATTAGGCTTGTGTTTTTTATGCATAGGAACAATGACTGGATTAACGATGTTATCCAGGTAGCATCAGCTTGTCACAGTATCATTCACAAAATGTAGAGGAGTTCTGTATTGACTACTCTGGTGACAACAGAAGCTGATGCTTAGCGCTCATCTTGACATCTCCAAAATTGTTGGCTGCCATCATTTCTGCTCAGTGTGAATCAACTTTCACTGGTCCTTCGTCTAGAATAAATGCTCCCTGGTCCATGCAAGACGATGACTTTACAGGTCGTCTAGCATGCAGACCACACTGATGTAAACAGTTTCCAATGGTCTGACTCTGACATAACACTTGGGTGCCTCTCACCTCACCTTAAAAGGTCCTGGAGTTGTGTGGCATTCGGTTCTGCAGGACACTGTTCACGGTGAAGGGGTCATCAGTGTGGGATGTAGCCAAAGGACGTCCACTTCTATGCCTTTCTTTCTTCCAGTTACTCTGTATCTCTGTTGCAACCTACTGATGACATTCTGTGACCTGTAAGCTCAGTGGACACTTCCATCTGACAACAATGGCTAGGTACTGTTGATGTCAAAATGTGAACAGCATGATGAGGAGGACTGTTTAAATGCCAGTTCTAATTTATTATTTAATTGGTTAATTCATGGATCAAACACCTGTAAGTTGTACAAAAGGTACTGAAACACTGAACAGTTGGACATGTGCATTAAAAACTTTACAGAAGGTCACATTAACTTCACCTGTAAATGTTAGAATGCATATTGGGTTTATCCTGAAATTTCACCAGAAACCAAATATGCCAAGTTTTTGTGAGTAGTGTATGCACATTTCTATATATAGATAAAGACATGAAAATTATTTATATAAATTTATTTCTATTCAATAGATGTCATCCCTTCTGCTGCCTAAGCTTGATTTTTTTTTCTTTTGTAGGAGACGATCAAACAGCTCCAGGAGGAGGTGTCTTCGATTGAAGAAGCTCAGTGTGTCTTCACCACATTCTCAGAGTGGCTCAGCACGGCTCAGAATAACTTCAGCACTGTGGCTATAAGTGTTGATATTGTGGACCGCCTTACCCTGGAGAGAAAGATGAAGAAACTGGAGGTAGATTTTGTAAAAGCAGCTTGCATGTGCTGCTTTTATGTTTTGCCTCCAAAAGAACTCAGTTTAACATTTATTGATGAAATCTGATGTCACTTCAGGCGCTTCAGGCTGACATGGAGCAGGGTCACACGTACTTGAAGACAATGAGGGAGAAAACAGAGCATGCAATGGCGTTTTTGGAGGAACCTGAAGCAGATCAGCTTAAGGAGGAGGTGGACGCTCGACTGTTTCAGCTAGAGAAGTTAATGGCAGCTCTACGCTCAGAACACAGCTCTCTTGAGAAGTGCATCTCAATCTCTAAAGACTTCATGGATAAATACAAAGCTCAGGCCCAGTGGGTGATGGAGACCAAGAACCTTTTAGCCTCGAGTCTGGAGCCTAAAGCTGAACTCTATCAGAAGAAGGCTCAGCTGGCAAAGTACAAGGTTAGTTAAAGTATTTGTTTAAAAACAGAAATCAGAGTGAGAGTGTGTGAAAGCTAGAGAAGCACACAAAAACAGCTGGTGGTCAGAATTGTTCAACTTTAGATGATCAGCTAATCTAAAATTTTAAATTCTAAATCAATAATAGACCTTCCATGTGGAAGTTCTTACTTCCAGAAGAATAATTTTGAATTTAGTTACCAGCCAGCTAGCTCACATTCTTACAACTGCTGCAGCTCCTCATCTTGTAGCTGCATGGGAGGTACCGCGCAGACTTACAGTGGATTTTGTGAAACAATGACAGCTTGGGGGACAGAGTACATGGCTCAAGGGCCAGAAATAGGAAACTCGTGGGCTGCCTCTTGAGTCCCCCTGCTCTCCGATCTTTGTGTTGTATGAGGTGAGGGCAACAGGCCTATAATCATGTGGGGAGTTTCTTTTTGTGTACAGTAAGTTAGAAATAAGAAAAAAATTGTATTGTACTGTTCATTGTATTTTTTCTTTAGATATATTGGAATCTGTCTAACTCTGTATTTGCCCTTAAAACCAGAATTGGTGCATTTCTAGAGACAACTTCTTTAATCTTTTCATTTTATTTTTCTCTTGGTCTTTTTCTTGTATTCAGACAATTCAACAAACTGTAGAGTCTCATGAGTCTGCAGTGAAATCTGTGATAGAGAAAGGAGAGGTGCTGCTCGATGTGATTAATGATCCCACTATCAGTGAAAACATGAAGAAGTTACAGGCGGACTACAGAGACCTTTGTTTGGCAGCTAAGGTATGTAAACTATTTCTGCTGCACAATTAAACGTTCAAAAAGTGTCTTCAGTTAATCCAAACTCTGAAAATTACAGTATGGTTAGTTGTATTATGTCTGATGAACAGTAAAACCTTCTGGATTACATTTTATTCAGTAAAAATGAAGGTTGTGCTTGTTTTAGACTCATGTCCAGAACCTTGTGGAGTGGGTAAAAGAACACGAGGATTACAACAGCGAGCTACAGGAAGTTGAGAAGTGGCTGTTGCAGATGTCCAGTAGGCTTGTCACCTCAGACTCTATGCAGACCAGCAACATGGAGATGGCTACTCAGCAACTTGCCCGACACAAGGTGACAACTCCATCATGTTGAACTAATATTCAGCTTTAAGAGGAATTGTATTTATTGTTATGAGCAGATCAGACGGAATAATTTTTGAGGATTATGAAAACTTGCAGATAGTTTGATTTTTTTTTTCCTCTTTGATTTTAGGCCATTATGGAGGAAATAGCCAGTTTTGAGGAGCGTCTCACCAGCTTGAAGCAGAAGGGAGAAGGTCTTGTTGTCAGCTGTACAGACCAAGTTCAAGTTCATGCTAAGATCAGTCAACAGGTCCAGACTCACCTACAGGGGACAAGAGACAGCTACTCTGCTATCTGCAGCACCGCCCAACGCGTGAGTTCTAGATGAAAACAAACACTGATCCTCACTGTTTTGACCATTTTAGTTGATGGTTTTACAGAAAATAAAATTGTTTATTTCACCAAATGAAGGTAGAATACTTCCTGTACTATAGGTCTACCAGAGTCTGGACCGGGAGCTGCAAAAACATGTCAACCATCAGGACACTTTGCAGCAGTGCCAGACCTGGCTAACAACTGTACAAGAAGAGCTTCAGTTCAATGATCAGGGACCATCTGGTCTACAAGAAGCCCTGAAGCAGGTATTCAACACCACCTGTTGTCACCTGGTCTTGGAAATGAAAACTGTGATGCTTCAGTTCTCTTTCTATATGTTTTTTGTATTACTTAATATTGCACATACAGGTAAAGCACTACAGAGCTCTTCAGGAGCAGGCCAGCACCTATTTGGACCTGGTGTGTTCTGTGTGTGACCTGTCTCATGAAGCTGTGAGGGTTGCAGCAGCTGAGGTCCAGCAGATCAAACTCACGGTCAGTATTATTATAGCCCACAGTTGTAAGGTGGGCAAGGAGGTTTACTTGTGTCTCTGTCAGCAAAATATCTCATGAACCACTGGATGGATTTTATTGAAACTTTCAGAAAGTAACTATTGGATGTACATCTACAACTCAAGATGGTTACCTCATCTTCCTGACCTCAGCCAACCATAAAATGACTATAGCGCAGTCGGTTTTATGGATATTGAGCTAAATTTTGTTGTCAAAGTAAAGAGTCATTCACAACACATCACTCTGAGCACTACATCTTTTCTTAAAATTTGTTTTAACTGTTGAAGTCAACCTTATTTGTCTGTCAGCAAAGCATATCAAAATAATCATCGGATTTTAATAGAGTATGAGTATAATATGTTCATGTATTTAGAAGGGTTGCGATAAATGATTTATTTTAATATTTGTGCAGATTGAGGAAAGGATGTCCAGCGCGCAGGAGCTTTCAGAAGGCTGGAGAGAGATAAAAGAACAAAAACAGGATCTAACAAGCCTGTTTCAGGACATGGAACAGCAGCTCATCAGCCTCTCTAGGAGACCAGCAGAACTTGAGACCAAGATTGCTCAGAACATGCTGTTACAAGCTAAGGTGGGTGCTAGCATCATAGCAATTATACTCTCATCTTTGCACACTTCTAGCTTTACTGTTTTTTGGTTTGTTTTAGGATTTTGTCCCATGTTGTGAGAGGATAAAATAATATAAAGAGAGTTTTTCAATGTCTGGAAGGATGTAGTTTTGCCGTTAAATGTACTTCTTGTCACTCAGGAATGTGGCCAGACTCTGCAGTCTAAACAGAGTATTCTCACCAGAATGACTGAGACTGTGAACAGATTGACTGGTGGCCAGGACACACCTGAGCACGCAGAGCTGGACCGTCTCAGCCACTCCTGGCTGGAGCTCCGCCATCAGTTGAACAAGCTGGAGAGTCAAAGAGAGGAGGACCTGCAGAGGTCTAAAGATTACCACGACTGCATCGCCGCAGTGGAGGAGCTGTTTGAGCAGGTGTCCAAGGAGTGGGACAATCTGGCAAGGTGGGTTTCAACATGAATTTTAAATCTGTTCAGTCAAAATAGGAACTAAATATTTAGGTTTGTTGTTGCTAACCAGTCCAGGGTTATGAAAATACAAAAGTTAGAGATTACACATAAATGTGTGTGATGAATTGTGTTTTATGCTACAGGACAGATGCTGAAAGTTCATCGCAGCATTTAGAAGCATTACGGAAACTTGCAATAACTCTGGAAGAACAAAAAGGTGCTCTAGAAAACCTTAAGGAGCAGAAGCAGAAAGTTATCCAGCATTTGAACTTAGATGACAAGGAGCTGGTAAAGGAGCAAATCAGCCACTTTGAGCAGCGATGGACTCAGATGCAGAATCTCATTGAAAGAAAAATACAGGACTCTGTGGTGACCCTGGAAGATATGAGGCAAGTGGAGGCTCGTCTGAGAGAGGCTCGGGACTGGGCTGAAGAGCAGCAGCCTGCTCTGTCTGAAGCCATGAAGATGAGTCCCCCTCCTGAACTGGCTCAGAGCTTCCTGTTTGACCACTTGAGTATCTGCAGTGAGTTGGAGGCGAAGCAGCTCCTCCTGGCTCAGGCCATGGCCGATGCTGACAGGGTGCTGCCGCGGCTGGGCCTCAGTGAGCGCCAACATCTGCAGCAGCTGATTTCTGACACTCAATCAGAGGTGGAATCTCTGAGTGTGAAAGTGGTACAGCGAAGGAAACACCTTAGCAAGGCTTTTACAGAGAGGACACAGTTCCTAATGGCCGTTAATCAGTCCATCTCCTGGGTTCAGCAGAATGAAAAGAAGGCCCAGGCAGAGGAGTACATTGCTTTGTTACCTGATGATCTTGCCAAACAGGTGCGAACATGCAGGAACATCCAAAGCAGCCTGAAAGCTTATCAGAGCGAGCTAACATCCCTCTGGTCCCAGGGTCGTGACTTGATGAGAGAAGCCAGCGACGAAGAAAGAAATGAGATTCTCACAAAGTTACAGGAGCTGCAAAATATCTTTGACAGAACGCTTCACAGGTGTGGTCAGAAACTTCAGGAGCTCGAACGAGTTCTTGTCTCCAGGAAGTATTTTAAAACAGATTTAGAGAAGATATGCCAGTGGTTAAAACAGGCTGATATTGTTACTTTTCCTGAAATTAATCTGATGGTGAGCGATGCTGAGCTGCAGGCACAGCTGCTGAAGTATCAACAGATAATTGAGCAGGCTGTTGAATATGAGAATCTTCTCCTGATTGTACAGCGAGCAGGTCAGGAAATATTGCCCACTCTTAATGAAGTAGATCACTGTTACTTGGATGAAAAGCTCAACACCCTTCCTCAGCAATATAACAGCATATTGGTTCTAGCCAAAGAAAAACAGGAGAAAATCCAGCAGGCCATTCTGACAAGGAATGAGTACACCTCTTTTATAGATGTCACTCACAAAGCGCTGAAAGAGCTGGAAGAACAGTTTAACAACCTGGCGACCCAACCTGTAGGGCTACAAACAGAGGAGGTGGTCAGTTTGCAGAGTGACTACAAAGCAATTCTGGTAGATCTCAGCAACCTGGGTCTGGCTGTGAGTGAACTAAATCAGAAGAAAGAGGGATTCCGTAGCACAGGGCAGCCATGGCGTCCAGAGGAAATGACCCAGCTCGTGAGCCTGTATAACGGTTTAAAGAGATTAGTGGAACAGAAAGTAGAGCATCTGGATGAAACACTGGAGTCTTTTGAAGACCACAAGGCGATGGCCATGCAAGTAGACTCCGAGTTAAAGGCAACAAAGGAGCAGCTTGTTAAAGTGAGTGCAGAGACGCAGTCAGCTGAGGAAAGGTTGAAGAACTACCACGCTCTAGCAGGGAGTCTCCAAAGTGCCGACTCCCACTTGTCAAGGCTCATGGAGCAGATGGACACCCTTGCTCCTCGTGTGGAGCAAGCAGCCCACGATGCCTCCAAAGAACAGGTGATCCTGTGGCAAGAGGAGCTGCGATCTTTACAGGCTGCAGTAGGCGAGCTGATAGAAGAATGTGAGACGAGGTTTATCCAAAGTAAAGACTTTGAGAGTGAGATGAAACGAACGCTAGACTGGTTGCAGCATATCAGAGATGAACTGGACTGTGCTGTGATTGTCGATGTGAGAGTGGAGAAGGTGCAAGAGGAGATCAGGAAGCAGCAAATTCTGCAAGAGGAAGTGCAGTCCAGACTGAGGATAGTAGCTGCTCTGAGTAGTCGAGAAAAACTGGAGTATGTCAGCGCTAATGAGCTTGTCCCAGTGCATGTGGATTCAAGCCTCGGAGAAATGGCAAAACTGCAGGCAGATGTTCAAAAGGCACTGACATCCAAACAGGTGGGACAATCTCACATTCAGTGTTTGTTGAATGTGGAAGGCTTTTTTAATGTTGATGCTTTTAATTGCTTATAAGTTATCAATAATGTATTCATCTACTTTTCTATGTGTGATGTGTAAAGATCACTCTGGAGGAAGCCTTGGTGTTGTGTCAGAAGTACCACTTCAGGATGCAGTCAGCGTGTGAGTGGTTGGAGGATGCTGTGTCTTTCCTTCAACAAGCTAGTTTGGGAGTGGATGTGGAGAACTATGAGGAGTGCCTCCGGCAGCAGGCAGACATCATGGCTACAGAGCAGGAGTTTCTCATCCATCTGGAAGAACTGCAGACGCTGCTTCCTCAGCTGGAGAACCTGGTAAACCCAACAGCTAAAGAGCAGCTACGGGTGAGCGTGGAGTCAGCAAAGCAGAGAGGTGTAGAGGTTCGAGATCAGCTCCAGTGTCACCAGGATGTCCTGCAAAGGTAAGAATGATTAGATTTTGGACAATGAGTTTTATGTCTGTTCATGATTGTTAGCAAAAAAATTTCATCAACCACTTAACATGTGTTTTTTTTTTGTCACTTTAATTTTAATTGCCAGTTTTTTGGACACAGTTATAAACAAACAAAAAACATGAATTCAAAATTTATTATTTGGGAGTTTCAGTCTAGGCAAAAAGTCCATATTCCCATTTAGTTTAATTATTTTTATACTCAGTCAGGGTTGTCCTGGGTTCTTTGTCCATGTTCCTTGTGTATATTGTCAATTTTGTCCATTGTTCTTTTGTGCTGAGCTTCCTGAGCTTTAGGCAGTTTGTCATCTTTTCAAGCCACTGAATAGATCTTAATTAGATATACATCTACAACTGAATAACTTTTGAAGTCAACCTGAATCAAGATGGTTGCTTGCCACAGTAAACTGACATTAGCCAAAAAATGACTATGACTCAGTCAGTTTTGGAGATAATGAGCTAAACTTTGATATGCTAGAAGCTGAGAATCTTTCACAACACTTGCTTTGAGTGCTATAGATTTTGTAGTATCACTTGAAATCACACCTAATAATTTTCGCAAGGTTTGACCAAAACATCTATAAATCATTAATCAACATAAAATGATCTTAGCCTTGTCCTTACTACTGCAGAGATTTACATCTGCATTAGCACCTTTTGTCCAAACAGAATCAAAGCTTTTGAGGAGGAAAACAGATTTTATAAGAAACCCCTTAGGGTCGAGATTTTTTAAACTCCGTTTTTGGCTCCCCCATGTGGAGGGAAGATGTGGAGCTTCTCAATACGATGACACAGCAGCCTTCTTTATGCAGTTACTTTCTGCACTAGAAATAAAAATAACTTTGATGTTTTTCCATTTCTTTCTCACTTCATCCTGATCCTGTTTCCATTAAACTGATTCTGTGTGAAATGGATAGAATCTGAGAGGAACGTCTGAATTAAGAATGTTATTGATCTGTATATTGGTATATTATTAATATGGGTGCCCTATCCAGATAGTGAACCCATAGGGGCAATTAAAAAAATAATAATAATGTGAATAAAGATATTTAAATAATGGAGTAAAATGTGAGTGGTGTTAAGGGCCTAAAACTCTGGCGTGAAAGGCAATGGGTGATATACATCCCTTGTAGGAATACTAGGCCTTTATTTCTATCTGGAATTCAATTTTACAGTTAATACTGTCAATCTTTACTCTAATATGTTAAATCTTTCTCAGTTGTGTGGCCCAGTGGAAGTCATTCCAGGAGGCAAGGCAGACTGTTATTGAGCTTATGAACGAGGCTGAAAAGAAGCTTACAGAATTTTCTACAGCAAAGGCAGCCACGAACCAAGAGGCTGAAGAGAAGCTTTGTAGCCATCGGGTATGAAAGGCCAAAATAATATTCCATCATATCATTTCCTCATGAAATGCCTTCTATTAATGCTGTACTTTATTTATGATCTTGTGTTTTTAGTCCCTTGTTTCACTTGTGAATGGCTTTCAAGAGAAGCTGAGTGGTTTAGAGGAACAAGCCGCCCAGCTTGAACTGGTGGGGAGTGATGCCAGCAAGGCCACCATCAGTCGCTCCATGACCACTGTGTGGCAGCGCTGGACGCGGCTCCGCAGCGTGGCACGAGGACAGGAGAGAGTACTGGAGGACACAGCACAGGAGTGGAGGACTTTCAGAGAGAAGGTACTCATAAAGTCAGAAATAATGGTATAAAAGTATAAAAAATACAGTTTTTCAGTAGTTACCTTTTTGTTTCCTTTAGATGGTCAAAGTACGAGCCGTCTCTGATGAACTCCAGAGTCGTTTCCCTGACAGCGCTGTGGAGAAGGCTTCCAAAGCCACTCTGCTGTCTCTGTTAGATCAGCACGACCTACTGAGCCAAGACCTGGAGAGGGAACTCTCCTCTCTCACACTGTTACGCCAGTATGCCCTCAGTCTGCTGCATAATATGGAAGTGCCTCCTTCACCAACAGCTGATCAAGACGAGCTGCCCAGCCTAAAGGAGATCAGAGCTGTTCAAGACCAAATGGAGAGGTAAAAACACCAATCTGACTCAAAAAATGTGCTAAACAGACTTAATGGACAAGCACTCTCAGTAAGTCCAAAAATATTGTATGGAGTTTGCTGTTTATTATTCTAACTTTTGTTGTCAATTAGACTTTGTGAATAAATATTTTCCTGTTTGTCTTCAGCCTGTTGACACAGTCCAGAACCAGGCGGGCTCAAGCAGCTCAGGAACTGAGGGAAAGAGAGGAAGTGGAAAAGGAGCTCAGTGTTGTGAAAGTCTGGATCCAGGAGACCAGAGAACTACTTCTCAATCCTACACCAGATATCGATTCTCTGCTGCAGGAACTAGAGGTAAATCTACCACTTAAAAATCACGTTTGTGAATCTTTCACTATATGTATCACCCATTGCCTGAAACTTTAACATCTGCTAACTAAAGTACACGTTTTTTTCCTGCGTTATGTTGGTCTTCTATATATTGTGTTTAGATCATACATGGGGATGTAATCAATTATCGTCAGAATGTGGAAAAATTAGCTGAGCAACAACAGAGCAAATACCTGGACCTCTACACTATCCTCCCCTCTGAAATCTCTATGCAACTAGCCGAGATCTCTCTTGCACTTGGTGCCATTGAAGATCAGGTAAATCAGGTTTCATCATAGAAAGACATTTTGAAAAATCTATGTGCTGCTTTGAAACTTGTTATGAGCATTTAGTATTTAGCCACTATGTCATTTTTTGTTGATTATGTTTCAGGTTCTTTCCAAAGAAAGAGAAAATCAGAGAACCAGAGAAATAAAGGAAGACTTCAGCTCCAGAATCCATGACATGTCAGAGAAACTGAAAGCGATCTCAAACAAATTTAAGGAGAAATCTCCTGATGTTGACCATGCTAAAGAGGAGGTCAAGGTACGCTCCCTAATCTGTTTGACTTAGACTCTCCTAACAACAGCTATGGATATACACTTATTGTATTTTGTTTTTAGAGTCTTTTTGAAGATTTGGACTCCTGCGGTCGCAATCTCGCTGAGCTGGATACTGCTGTGCAAGAGTTTAGTCGTAGAAACCCACTGCTGGCCAAACAGCTCAGTGATGCTATAAACAAGTTATCAGAGATGCATCACCACACGACTCGGCTAGCAGACTGTAGGAACAACTGGCTCAAAAAGGTTTGATTTTCACTGCATCTTCATCTAATGCAAACGTAGCACCACAGTTACTTATAGGAATAATGCAAAAATCTTTTATCTTGACTGTTCAGGCTGTCTGCTATTTAGATGAATATAATGAGATGCTAGACTTCATTGTGAGATGGTGTGAGAAAGCTAAAAGCCTGGTGAGGGCAAACATCATCTGGAACTCCTCCGTTCATCTTCAGGAGCAGATACGGATGTACCAGGTGAGTATCAACGTTACGGGGTTAAAACATTTCAGATTTGTATTATTTTGAGATATTGTTGTAAATGGGATGTAAATGGGGTTGCAGTTTAACATATTTATTCTAAAGTTTATGAAAACTTTAAAACTTTTACTTTGCCCACAAAAAGTAAAAGATAGTACCGTACTTAAACCCATGCTTATGAATCACCTGTTTTGTTGCTCAGGCTGTCTTTCGTGAGTCTCGAGAGCTCCATGGAGACCTGGAATCGATGGCAGAGAAAGTGGATCTTCTGTCTGAGGTGCTGCAGGTTGAATCAATGAGTCAGGAGGTTTGTGAACTCAGTCGGCACACTGATGAGCTCCAGCAAAGCATCAAGACCCGGCTGCAGAGCCTGCAGGATGCACACAAGGTTCAGAAAAAGATCCCTAAACAAGAATTATTGTTTGCAAGTCCAAATCTTCCTTCAATTAAAACCTGACTTTTGTCTTTAGAGTATGGAGGCCCTGGAGTTTGAAGTTAAGGCCCTACATGTTGCTCTAGAGCAGGTCCAAGCCACACTGACCTCACCAGAGCTGGCCCGCCAGAGCCTCAAAGAACAGCTTGCTCAGAGACAGGTGACTCTTCAGTACCTAAATAATCCATATTTATGTCTTTATGTTAGTTTGCATGTTGATTATAAATACTGATCACATGAAGAACCTTTCCTTGATTTGGTTTTGCAGCGTCTGTTGGCAGATATGGAGAGCTTCAAGCAGCAGGTGCAGACGGTGCAGCTGTGTCAGAGCGCACTGCGGGTTCCAGAGGAAGTGATGCCCAACCTCTCAATCTGTCGCACTGCTCTGCGTCTGCAGCAGGAAGCCAGTCAGTTACAGCATGTGGCAATACAGCAATGCAACATACTACAGGTGCAGTGGGGGGCACTGTTGCTGCAGTTTAGCATTCAGAAATATGATGCTCCAAAACTGAGTGAAAAGTAAAAAAAAAAAAAAAAAAAGGCATCCAGGCTTAAACAATGCATTTTCAGGCCACATTAAAAAGGAATGTTTTATGAAATGTATAAATATGTTTAGAAGTATGTTATTGTAAAATTCTGATTCAGTACATTTACAACCTTTTGGAGTTTGTGCTGATGTGCCGCTAACAATGTTTGTTCCCCTTTTTTTTCTCAGGAAGCTGTGGTTCAGTACGAGCAATATGAGCAGGAGGTGAAAGATCTACAGGGGCGGATAGAGGAAGCACATCGGGTCATTCAGGACCGGCCGATTCCCACCAATAACATTCAGGAGCTGCAAGCCCAGATTCTCCATCATGAGGTGAAAAACCTTCATCCTGTTTCTGATCCCTTCTATACTTTACACTGGTTAATAAATAAAGAAGTGGTTCTGAATACAGTTTAACACAGTCTTAATGCCTGCTTGAGGAATTCATAATACATTTTCTATTTTTTTTATTTCTTATGTATAGGAACTTGCCCAGAAGATCAAAGGTTACCAGGAACAAATAGCTTCACTAAATTCAAAATGCAAAATGCTGGCAGTGAAGGCCAAACATGCCACCATGCTGCTGACAGTCAGTGACGTAGAGGGACTGGAGGAGATGGATGGAGAAAAAATCAAACAATCTTCAGCGCAATCTGTCACCGTAAGAGAACGCCATCTTCTACAGAGGCTCCTAACCTGGAGCCTCATCTTGCACTGAATGAGGGCGTTAAAGATTATAGGGGTCGGGAGGTTTTTACTCCACAGAGGCTGTGAAGGTTTGATTTGCACGTGAAGAAAATCACAGGACATTTACTGGATTATTCAAGTTTTACATTTTACAGTAAAACTTGGAAATTTGCAGACACATTTACTTTTTTTAAAGAAATCTTTGTACAGGTTCAGCATAAAAACAACATGCATGGCAAAGACGTTCTTTGTGTGCTGAATTGGAACTGTGCTATTTCACATTTGGTTATTATTATAATATTTTGAGTGATAGTGTTTACATTTACTTTCTCTAGTGTGTACGATACTTTATTAGGGGAAAGTGAATTCTGCAGAGTGTTGTTTCAGCAGATTCACACTGTCATCCCACACAATAGATCATAGAAAAAGTAAGTAAGTAAAGTTTATTTATATAGCATCTTTAACAAAAGAAATCACAAAGTTCTTCACAAAAAACATCAAAATTAAAACAAGATTATAAGACAGAACCAAAAAAATAAAGATAATTAAAAACAGATGGTTAAAGCCTTTGAAAAAGATGGAAAACACACAAGACCGGCCCTATTTCATGCTGCCACCTGTTGCAGTTACAGATTAAATGTGTCTTTTTTTAAATATATTACTGCAATGTCATGATAAATATTCTTATTGAAATTTTTCTTGAAATACTATGATTTAATTTTGAAGTTTTACCACCCTCACCTAGTACAAGTTAGAGTACAGAGTTGACAAAATGTCTGATAGGCAGGGGAAAACACCAGTTTACTTCACTTGGACATGGTTAAAAAGAAATAATGTTTTATTAAATTCTGATGAAAGTGTACAAAATGGTTTGGATTAACCATAGACAGAGTGGTAAAACTCAACTGGACAAACTCAACTTCAGTTTGTCCCTGTTTGTGGATGGATCATGTTCAGAGCTTCACTTTAACAATAAAAACTAAAGTCTGTGTGAAGCTTAACATGCTGACACCAACACATCTCGACATATTTCTCTTGGATGCAAACTGGGGAAAGGTGTAATTGATTGTTCCAGAAATATGTGACTAACATTTTGGGTTATTACTCATACTTTATATGCATGTCTCAGTGAAGATGCTGCTTTTAACACAGACACTTTCAGTAAGAAGTGGTGGTAACCTCTGATCAGCAGCATAATATACTGATTACTGAGAATGTTGATAGATCTCCTTCACCTTTCTTTTTCTGGCATTGACAAGTACTTTAATTAATTTAACAAAACTCCCTGCTTCTAAATCTTTTCCAGTAAATCTTGCATGTCTGCTCTTCTCTTCTGTTCTGTTTCTGTCTGGTCTGTCAGATGACGGCTGGCCGCTGTCACACTCTGTTATCACCTGTTACTGAGGAGTCTGGGGAGGAGGGCACTAACAGTGAGGTCTCCTCCTCTCCTGTGTGTCGTTCTCCTTCTCCTGTCTCTCACACTGAAGCCTCTATCACCAAGGTATTCGTCTCCCCTTCCTGATGCCTTCTAATATTTTAAATATTTTAATCTGGTTGTTGGTTCTTTTTAAACATTAGTTTATTTTCTGAACTCTTTCCTCTGTAAGTTGTTGAACTAAACCCTCTCACTTAACTAAAATAAATTAATCACAGACATTGTATTTTTTATTGCTACCTGCAAGTTTTTTGATAAATGAAAGTAATCTCTGGCCTAATGAATCTGCTGAAGGTGCTAATTGAATATTTTTCAGGCGGGACGTGGAACGCTCACAAGAGCTCCCATCCAAGAACTATACGACCCAACGTTTGAGTCTGTGGCCAACTTGGATGACCTACAGCGCTCATGGGAAACTTTAAAGAATGTGGTATGTGAAAAATATATCTCATGTTTATAATTTAATCTAAACACGATGCCTTAATATATAACACAAATAATACTATAAAGATGGCCACTAGTTTATTCTCAGTTGACAACAAAAAAATATTTATAAACCTCATTTTGCATTGACGTTAGCATTTCAGTTTCCTTGTTTTGTATTTTATGACTTGTTTAATTACAGATCAGTGAGAAGCAGAGGTCCTTGTATGAAGCTCTGGAAAAACAGCAGCATTACCAGAGTGCTCTCCAGTCAATCTCCTCAAAAATGGAAATGTTGGAATCTAAACTCGGTGAGCCTTTGGAGGCAGACAAGAGTCCAGACAGCCACATGAAAGCGCACGAGGTGAGTTTCAGCACATAAACCTATTTACTGTATATGTTTATCTTTGCAGAACCATTGTTTTGCAAGATCAACATTTATATTTGTTTTATTTGGCTAAAACCTTTAAACAGTTAAAATCATCTTATTTATAAAGTAATCCTGGGTGTTATGCAGAAACATATCAAATGACTTCAGTTTGGTTCAGTCCAACTGATGATTCCAAACTAAAATGTGTATGTTCTTGTTTGAAATGTTTCTAGTTAATGTTCTCCATCATTTGCACGAGTCAAATCAAGCTTAAGTTCTGAAAATAAAAGTAATTCTAAAATCACATCAAAAATTCAAAGATTGTACCCTAAAGTAGATTAGATGAAGGACTTATTATAGATGTAGAAGAGACAGACTGAAAAACTGACATAATACATAATTTAATAGTGATTAGATAGAAATGAAGTATTGCATTAGAATGTTTTTCTTACTTTTTGGTTGCTCTGTGCAGGGTCTCATTGAGGAAATTCAGAGTGTGCAGGATGAAATCAACAGGCTGCAGATGAGTTTCACAGCAGATATGGCTGCTGATGTTGTGGACTCAGACATGGTTGACCAGCTGGCCATGCAGTCCTCACTCGCTGTGTTGGCTGAAAGGATGGCCACCATCCATATGAAAGCTTCAGGGAAACAACAACAACTGGAGGTAGTTCCGTAGAAACGCTGCAGAAGGGCTTCACTGTTACGAACATCACAAATAAGCTAGTTAATAATAAAAACACTTTAATCTGTGGTAGAAATAAATAAGTAAAGTGCAATTTGACCTGCTGTAGGAACGTGCCACTGACCGTCTGGAGGGTCAGCTTCAGGAACAAGCGATACAGTCTTATCACACCGAAGCTGAAGATCTGGATCAGTGGTTGGCTGGAATTCATGGTGCTGTCATGTGCATCCTTGAAGCCAAACCTGCAGAGGAGGAGGAGGACAGTGAGGATCAGCTCACTGAATGTCAGGTAAGTGCTCCCTCTACTGTCCACTTAGAGCAAGTTACAGTTGATTTATTATTTGGTGGTCTGCATTTTTACTCATTGTCTCTGATCAACATGTTAATGTAAATAAAGATGGGATTATTCACATGCATCTCACCTTTTGATTGTCACATATGGATCATCGCAGGGATTTTTATAGTGTAAACAAGAGCATTAGAGAAGGTAGAGGGGTATTCAGGTGGCTGGACTGCTAAGTGACTAGTCTTAAGCAGATTAAGCAGGTTTCTGTCGGACAGGGGCGGGTCAGAACCACAGGGTGGAGCCATCACAAGTAATACGGCCTGCGACTGGTGCTGGTGACTAATCTGCTTGAATATCCAAGCAGGGAATTTCAGAGTAGAGTGAGAAACAGGCAGGAGGCAGTAACTGTCAGTCTAACAACTTAGGTAGAGCTGTGATGATGTTAGAAGACTAAGGTCTCCTCGAACATCAGAACAACAGTCATCAATGGCCTTTGACAAGAGGGTGGAGACTTTTAGTTGTGCTTGCTGCAGGGGAGTTGTTGTTGAATTTGACTGTGAGGATGTCCGCTGCAGAGCATGGACCGTGAAGGATTAGTGCTAATATGCTGCACAGGAGGCGAGGGCGGAAAGGTGGGCCAAGGATGAGAGCGCTCTCTGTCCTGTGGCCGGGGAAAGCTGCTAGACCTGGGGGCTCAGCCAGGCCTGGAGGGACTGTTGTGTAGAGGGAGAGGATCCTAAAGGCTGTGAGGCATCATGTTTGAGCTGGCCTCTCTCCTCTTGCTGCTGCAGAACATGCTGCTAGAGATTGAAGAAAAAGTGTCGTCCCTCTCTGAGCTGTCGCTGCACAGTGAAAACCTGCTGCTGGAGGGCCGAGTGGACACCAGAGAAGAGGCTGAACGTTTGGCCACAAAGTTACACACACTGAAGGGTGGTTTACTGGAGTTACAGAGAATGCTGCAGGACAAACAGCTCAGCATCCAGGTGAGAAGGCTGCTGGGTATAAATGGTGACATACGTATAGAGTATGTGACAGTGAGATAATTTAAATTTGGCCCCACTTGTGCTGCTCTGTTTTATTTTCAAAATATCTTTGTTCCTAACTTCCAAAGTTAAAAGGTTTTTTTACATTTTCAACATTGTGTTCATTAAAGCATATTAATGCATCTCAATCCCAAATATGAAAAACGATAAAAAGTTGATCAACACAACATTCGATATTTGTCCTAAAGGTTCATTTGTTTCACTTGTTGCTGCTTTTTTATTTACATTTTCATTTTATAAATGTGTGAACTTGGAAAATAAACTATTTAACAGCTTTGCTGATGTGCACTTCTAAAGAAATACCTGTTTTATGTGTTCCACTCTTATTCTAACGTCACCACTCTTTAATATCCTCTAAATTTGCATCTTCATTTTCAAATTATTCATATTTTTATCATTCCATTTTAATGTATTTCTCCTTCATTTTATTAGATTTAAGTGTAATTTAGTTGGGTGTTTTTTGTGCAGCACCTTGATCTTTATGCCTATTGGAACGGGGCTAAAAAGCTTGATTATTGCTTAAATTTAACGAGCAAATCTCTTTTTCTGAAGGGTTCTGTCCCAGAGCCAGAAGACAGTGAATCAGACTCTAGTCTCTCTCAGAGTCCCAGTGTGCAGGACTGGCTGGCCCAGGCCAGAACCACAAGAACCCAGCAGCAGGAAGCCAGTCTGCAGAGGCAGAAGGTATTTTTAGTATTGCTTTTTATTTTTACCTTGGTTTCACATATGCACAGCACTACAAAAACCAATGTGCATTTTACAGTGTGTTTTAATGAATTGTTTCAACCATATGATGCTTTGTTAAACTGTGAGAGAATTGAGGGATCATTGTTTCTGAGCACCAGTTGACTAGAACAGCTGAGGACAAATGTGTGAGAGGTTAAATCTCATGTCTTCTCCTCCTGACCGATAAAATATTATAGACAGTGAAGTCTAATCTGCTTGTTTTTCTTCCTGAAGGAGTTGGAGAAGCAGCTTGCAGAGCAGAAAAAACTTCTGCAGTCAGTTGCTAGCAGAGGAGAGGAGATTCTCATCCAGCAGGCATCGCCCAGTAGCACCAGGTAGTTTACAAACACTTCAGATAACACACCGTAAGAAACTAAACATTAATTCATGCCTGTTCCGGTCTTTTTGCAGTACAACCGACCCATTTTCGCCTGAAGCTTTATCTGAGTCGGGACGAGAACAGATGAAGCAGAGGTGGGAGAGTCTCAGACTAGAGCTCAAAACTAAACTGCAGCTTCTACAAAAAACACTGGAGCAGGACCCAAAGCAGCTGGTAGTGTGCTTTTAGGAGTTTTAGCATATGGCTGTCTTAGAAAACATCATGATTTGTTATTGGTTGTTGGCTGTGTCTTTAAATTGTATTATTTATTAGGTTTTTTCCAGAGCTTCTCGTGTGACATCAGCAGGGTCTCTGTTTAAAGGGGACACCCAGTCCGACAAATCGTCTTTAAAGACTCTTTATGACAGCTTCAGACAGACGGTGGAAGACATAACCACTCAGGTTTTTACATTTCTATCATCGTGTTGTACATGTTAATGCATGTGGTAGGACAAATACGTATCTGAGCATGTTTTGAGAGTGTATATGTCGTACACAGCCTGGTGGTGGAGCTGAAACTCATGTGGCTCAGATGGAGCAGCAGCTCTACACAGCTGTGTCGTCCACTTCCTCCTGGCTTGATGGAGTCGAGAACAACGTCTTCTCTGGCTCAGCCCTGGTGCCTGAAAACACAGAAACTCAGCTACAAAATCAGGAGGTGCAAATGGGATGATGTCTTTAGTTTTATTTGTTTTTACAATAATAAAATAAAATGAATAAATCATCAATTTAATCGTGATGCAGAACTGTAAGAATTTTTTATTTTTTATTTTTTTTTTTTTACAACTTGTGACCTATACTGCTTGAAAAGATTATCTACATTTCTCATTAGAACCTTTAATAGTTACATATATATATGTGTTTTTGAATATTTCTAGCTGGTTTTGATCTTCTCTGCAGGTCTTAGAGGATGATGTGAGACACGTGACAGAGGAGGTAAAGCTCAGCCAGGCTCTGCTAGCTGGATCTTCTGGGTTTAAACATGAAGACCGAGTGCTGCTGGAGGACAATCTGGACTGCCTGAAGGAGAGATTAGCTGCTCTTGGTGGAGCTCTGGGTCAACACCTGGACCACATGAGGACCAGAGCACATGAACTCACAGACTACCAGGTCCTTCTCTTTTATTTTATCTTGTAAAATTTGTATATGTGGCACTACTGTACATAATTTATGTTTTAAATCTTCCATTCACAGACGGAACTGCAGTTTCTTCAGACTGCTTTAATTGAGACTAAATGCCAGATTCTTCAAGCCCTAGCTGGAGCAATGGATAGACCAGCATCAAAACAACTTGAAGTAATTCAAATGTTATTCTTTACCAGAAAGCTCACAAAAAAGCTAACGGGCAGGTAAAAAACAAGAATATCATTTTATTTTACTGATCATAAATTTGTTTTCTCAGGTCATTGCCAGTGCAGAGGAGAGGTTGAAAGACTTTGAGCAGAGAATTACAGAACTCAAAACCAGAGGAGCATCGCTACAGGCAGATCAGACATCAACAAACAAACTGCTGAAGCTCCAGGTAACGTACATTCATATGCTATGACTTTACAGAACATCGATGGAATGACTAAAAGTCACCATTTTCTGTGCATCTTTTCAGGATTCCTATGAGGAGTTAATGATGACGGTGGGTTCCAGACGCAGCGGGCTGAACCACAGCTTGGCTCTGAAGGAGCAGTACGAGCGAGCTCTGCAGGACTTGACCGACCTGGTCGACACAGCTAAAGACAAAATGTCTGCTGATCGGCGTATCGTTGTCAGCTCTGTGGAGGAAGTTCAAAATCATCTGGACAAACATAAAGTATGGTCGGCCTGAGACTCTGAACACACTACCAGAAACAAGCTATCAACGGAAAGCAAACTTTCTTCTTGTTGCATTTTCTCTTCTAGGAGTTTTTTCAGGGTCTGGAGTCCCACATGATCCTAACAGAAACATATTTCAGAAAGATCAGCAATCTCATGCTTCCTAAAGAGAGCCAAGCCTTGGAGGAAACGCTGGCTGAGGCTCGGTGTGTCCTGAAGGAGGCACACAGCAAAGGAGTTGAGCTGGAAAGTATCCTGCAGGTAAAGGTCAAAGGTTAAAGCTAAGGCAATCACAAAAATAAACACATCATTCCTGGAGAATACAGTTAAATGTTGAGAGTTAATTTATTGCCAGATTTATTATACTTTATGCAAATACAGAAATATGTTTTAAAAATCTATTGTAGTGTTTCCTGATCCACATAAGTCTGTCAGGTTTACAGAATTCTGTTTAATATTCTTATTCCTAATACTACATATTAAATATTTTTTTCCAGACTTGGTGTCGTTTGATGCACGACTACCAGAGTCTGAACCGCCAACTGGAAGCAGTCGAGGGAAGCGTTCCCTCTGCTGGTCTAGTGGAAGAAACCGAAGACAGACTGATGGACAGAATCTCTTTGTATCAGGTGAAATGTGACATCTTTATAGCTTTTATACATCTTAATTTCTAAGATTCAAATCACTCAGTCTGTTTTGTGTGTCTGTAGTTTTTGGTAGGGTTTAGCCAATACTTCGCATTCGCGTATATGATTGCTTCAAGTTGCTTTTGATTGGTTTAGATTAAATCTGTTTAACTGCAAAAAACAAATAAAGAGTTTTTAGAGAATTTGCATCAGTTTGATCACACCCTATCTAGCAACAAAGTCATCCTTTATTCTAATTGTTTGTCCTCCATTAAAGGGTTTGAGAGGACGACTGACAGAGCACCAGCACAAGCTCCACCAGGTGCTGGATGAGGGAAAACATCTCTTACACTCAGTTTGTTGCCCTGCACTAGAGAGTCAGCTGGCACTGTTGGGGGAGCACTGGCTCAGCAACACCTCTAAGGTCAACATAGAACTGCAGCGTCTTGAGGCCATCCTAAAACACTGGACCAGGTCAGAAACACACAAACTAATTACAGTCACCTCATTACGTATACATTTACCTCTACAGATGTCAGTTTAAATGTGTGTTTTGTTTCTACAGGTATCAAAAGGATTGTTCAGAGATTAGTGAGTGGCTGCAGTCTGCTCTGGAGCGCCTGGAGTTTTGGAACACACAGGCTGTGTTGGTCCCACAGGAGCTGGAAACAGTCAGAGACCATCTATCTGCCTTCCTGGAGTTTTCAAAAGAAGTGGAGGGAAAGTCCAGCCTGAAGAGCTCAGTGGTGTCTGAGGGCAACCAGCTGCTGCGACTGAAGAAAGTAGACACGGTGGCGTTGCGCTCTGACCTGGCGCGTGTCGACAGCCAGTGGACTGAGCTGCTCACACGCATCCCAGTGGTTCAGGAGAAGCTGCACCAGGTAACGTCACATGGAGACACACTGAACAGGCTTAGCTGCTTCAGGGCAAATAGGATTACGTCTTTCGGCTCTTTCACTTGTAAACACACGTTTTAAGTGAACTTAAATTAGCAACATGTGCTTTTTTTGTTCATCTGTTTCATAATTTTAGATCCAAATGGAAAAGCTGGCCTCTCGTCATGCTATTTCTGAGCTGTTTAACTGGATATCTCTGATGGAGAATGTAATTGAGGAGGATGAAGAAAACCTTAAGAGTGCCGTGGGATCAAATGTAATTCAAGACTACCTGCAAAAATACAAGGTGAGGATCATTTTTTCAAGATTGTGCAACTTACATTTTTACCTCACATGTTTGTCTGGCACATACTTTTTGTATTTGATGATAAAGGTTTGTTTTTAGTCTTTTTAGTGTTTTTAAGTACAAAACTACTTAAACCTATTAAAACTAGTTGGTTAATTTTAAACCCTGGTGATGTTAGCTCTAATTTGAATGATACATCTGTAACTATTATTTTTAATTGTATATCTACTGCTTTTTGTTTTCATTTTAGGGATTTAGAGTAGATTTAAGCTGTAAGCAGCTGACTGTGGACTTTGTCAACCAGTCAGTTCTGCAGATCAGTGGTCAGGATGTGGAGAGCAAGCGCAGTGATAAGACCGACTTCGCTGAGCGTCTGGGAGCCATGAACCGCCGCTGGCAGCTCCTACAAGGATGCATCAATGAGAGGGTGAGGTCCTGTTCACTCAGCATAATTATACCACCTATATTATATGGCATTACATCATCTTTTAACAGTCCAACACAGATTCTTAATTTGTTGTGTATGACACACCTTTAGATCCAGTTTCTTGAGAGCCTGTTGGAGATGTGGCTGGAATATGAGAGCAGCATTCAGGCCCTGAAGTCCTGGATGACCACTCAAGAAGACAGGTTGAAGAGGAAACCCCGGATAGAGGATTTAACATCTGTTCAGAACGCTCTCAAAGACTGCCAGGTACTTCTAATACTGCTTTATGAAAACGTGACTCCTCTAGACTTTATCATCTCATTATTTTGTTCCCTTATTTATTGAATAAAACATTTTTATTTATAGGAAATGGAAAGCTTATTGAAAGAAAAGGAGAAAGAACTGGAGAGAGTAGAGGAACAGGGCTGCGCTCTGGTTCAGAACAAGACTGATGAGGCCTGTGCCATCGTCATGGAAACCCTCCAAAGTGTCAATCACACCTGGGCTAACCTAGACCACTTGGTGATTATGCTGTTCTCTTTTTTTAGTCCACATACTGTATTTAGTTTGATAGTTGGGTTGTATTTCTATTTTCTGTTAAATGTCAAGCCGGATCTTCACAGTTACTGAATGTTAGTGTTATATTTTGTCTTTAACAGATAGGACAGCTAAAGATTAGCCTGACATCAGTGCTGGATCAGTGGAGTTTATATAAAAGGGCCTCAGAGGAGATCAATGGCTACCTGATGGAGGGCAGATACTCCGTATCACGTTTCCGCCTCCTAACAGGCTCCCTGGAGGCGGTTCAGCAGCAGGTTCAAAGTCTGCAGGTATTTTGAAAGAACTGGTAAACTAATTGCATCATTTAGCATTTAAGTTAATGTTAAATTGTCGTGTCATTAAATGTTTCTAAAATGTTTGTTTTGCATTAACCCTTTATGATGCCTTCAGTCATATTTGAACACCAGATTTGCTTTAAATCTTGATTTTCTTGCAAAAATTGAAACTTTTTTTATTAGAAAAGCAATGTTAAAAAAATTAAGAATGATCTAAAATAAATTAAAATATGTCTTTTAATGTCCCTCAAAAGCACTTCAGGGTTGAAACTTTAAATTCACAAGTATTTCAGTGAGTGCTCTTTAAGGAGCTGTGTAATTTTTAAATTATTTTGTCATGTTTATTGCTAAGTAAAGTTCTGTATTTGTGTCTTATGTGAAGGATTTGCAGGAAGAACTGGAGAAACAGGAGAGCAGTTTGAGAAAGTTTGGTGCTGTAACCCACCAACTTCTGAAGGAATGTCACCCGTCAGTGTCAGATTCTCTAAACAATGCCCTCAAAGACGTCAATGCAAGGTGATTTAAAAACAAACAAACAAACAAAAAATATATATATATATATATACTGTATTTTTAAATAATTTAATTATATTTGTATGGAATAAATATTGCTAAAATTATTGAGATATGTGTTTTAATAAAACTGAGTATTATTCCATGCCCTGGTTGCTCAGATGGAGTGGCTTACTGGAGGAGATAGCTGAGCGTCTTAGGAGTAGCAAAGCTCTGCTGCAGCTGTGGCAGCGCTACAAGGAGCTGTACGGGCAGAGCTGCAGCAGCATTCAGCTACAGGAGGAAAAAGCTGACCAGCTTCTGAAGAGCACCTGCAGGAAGGACCTCGCTGATGAGGAAGTGACCAGCTGGATCCAGGAATGCAGCGTGAGTGAGGCTACACCTGAGTTTGGACATTTATTTTTTAGGCTTGACAAAACAATTTCCCAGTGTCCTCAGTTGTGTGTCTCTAACTTTATAAAAAATTGTTTTTAATCACTGTGATACTTCACTTCAAAGTTTGGGGGTTCTTTGTCTCAGGAGCTTCTGCGATCTCAAGTTCCAGTGCAGGCCTCACTTCAAATTCTCCAAGAACTGGGAGACCAGCTGAAGCAGCAGGTGGACACATCAGCAGCATCTGCTATCCAGTCAGACCATCTCTCACTCTCTCAGCGGCTGGCTGGAGTGGAGCAGGCTCTTAACAGACAGCTCACCATCCTGCAGGTAAAAATACACAACACAAACAATTCAAACTCAAGTAAGAGTTATAAACTTTGCATCTGTGCATTAACGCAACTATCTCCTCTACATCAGACTGGAGTTCAGGACTATGAAACATTTAACAAACAGCTGGAGTCACTGGGCTGCTGGGTAATTGAAGCTGAGGAGGCTCTGAGAGAGCAAGATCCCAACGGCTGCACTGACCTGACCGCCATCCAGGACCGTATGGAGCAGCTCAAGGTGGTTCTAGTCTGTGTTCAGTTTTTTAAATCAGTAAGTGATGAATGTAACAGTTTTCCTGTGTGATTTCACAGAAGCTCATGCTGAAATTTAGCTGCATGGCTCCTGCATTAGAGCATCTTAATGAGCTTGGCTACAGGCTCCCTCTCAATGATGTGGAGATCAAACGCATGCAGAACCTCAACAGGAGTTGGTCCACAGCTTCAGCACAGACCACAGAGAGATTCAGGTACAAAGCAGTGAACAAATATGTCTCGGCTTCTCTGTAAGGAAATTGAATCAGATTATTAATCATCTCTGAAAACAAACGTGATCTTAAATAGTTTTAAATCATCTAATACAGAATAAAATATCCAACGACTTTTTTTTCATATGACTGGCTTTTTGTAGGCATTGAAATTGCATTAGTAATTTTCCTGTTTATTTGCAGCAAACTCCAGTCTTTCCTGCTGCAGCAGCAGACCTTCCTTGAAAAGTGTGAAACGTGGATGGACTTCCTGGTCCAAACTGAAGAAAATCTAGCCGTAGAAATCTCTGGGAACTACCAGAGTTTGATGGAGCAGCAAAAAGCCCATGAGGTTTTTATTCACTTCAGTAAGTCTTACTAAAATATCAGCTTCTTGTTTTACTTATTAAATATCATCATTGTTTTATAGCTATTCCAGGCTGAAATGTTCAGCCGGCAGCAGATCCTCCACTCTATCATCAGCGATGGGCAGAGAATGTTAGAGCAAGGTCAAGTAGACGACAGGTATGAATTTACTCCTGATATTTGAAATGACTCTAGACTAGTAGATTTGATAAATTAATTGTTATTTATATCCTAACTTGATTATCAGTGTTTTACATAAATTCAATCTCCTGCAGAGATGAGTTCAACATGAAGCTGGCTCTGCTGAGTAACCAGTGGCAGGGCGTAGTGCGACGAGCTCAGCAGAGGAGAGGGATCATCGATGGTCTGATCCGCCAGTGGCAGCGCTACAGAGAAATGGTGGAGAAGCTGAGAAAGTGGCTCTCGGAGGTCTCTCACCCTGCAGAGGCGCTTCAGGCAGGAAATACAATTCCTCTGCAAAAAGCTCGCTCCATGCTTGACGCCACCCAGGTGCGTTATGAAAACCTTATTTCAAAGCATGTTTCTATAGCAGAGAGAATTAAAACTATTAGAGTTTCACTTCACTTACATTTAGATTTGTTAGTTAGGCAGACAGGATGTGTGTAGTTTACCTTGTTTTGTAGTTTCATACAAGTTACTTCAAAACCACAGACAACATTTGGATTTTATCTTTTCAAACAGGTATAGTTCCAAATAAAATAGCCAAATCTGGGAATAAACACCTCAAACTATAGAGCTGTCTCATTCTCCCACAATTCTCAGAAATTCTTGAAATATAAACCAATATAGATGAAGTTCCAAATGGATTTAGACCAACAAGATCAACAGCACTAGCAATGATTAATTCAATAAAGACTCACTACTTAATTCAACTAAAACAATTTACAAATGGAAGATTTACTGGTATAAAAAAAAGCATGTGACCCAATAAATCATGACATCTTACATATCAGGGGTTTGATGAACAGAGAACAACTTGTAAAGTTAGTTGACATTTTGTTAAAAATGATTTGTTCATTTTATGCATCAATGACCTATGCAAAGTGTTCAAGGTTCTTAAAGGGATATTCCACCGGGAAGTGATTTTTTTGTCTATTGCCATATTCCTCAGAGTTAGATAAGTGGGCAAAAACAATTTGTAAACAGCCCAGCCGTTTTCCTGATCCGGCAGGCGGATATTCGCCTCCAGCAATACTCCTTTAGCATTAGCTTATCGTAAAACGCTGTAAGTGGATGGTACCTACTAGCATGCTATTAGGTAGGTATGTATGGGGTGAAGGTTTCATTTGTTGGTGGATGTTGAAACATAAACTGTTTCATAAAGAGGTATAAAGGCGTCATTTTTGCAAGGTTTTCAGATAAATGTTTCTAACTTCCATTGGGTGTTTACTGATGTTTTGCACAGCTGAAGGAAAAGGTGCTGCAGCGTCAGCAGGGCAGCTACATCCTGACGGTGGAGGCAGGCAGACAGCTACTCCTGTCGGCAGACGGCCGGGCTGAAGTGTCCCTGCAGGCAGAGCTCACTGATATCCAGGAGAGGTGGAAACAAGCCAACATCTGTCTGGAGGAGCAGAAGAAAGAGCTCACCATTTTGTTGAAGGTAAACTAAACACTATCAGCTTCAGGTCTGCAAACTGTCTCAGGGGACTCAGAAAGGATGCAGTTGGTACTTATTTATTTGCATATTTCCTCCTTTTTTGTGCATATTTCTTATCAGTGCAATAAGTTGCAGATTCAGTGTAATAACAAATAAATAATAACAAGACAATTCTACCAGTTTAAACTACTGTTTTAAATCTGATGTAAGTGCAGTTGCAGCCTCTCTTAGCAGCATGCCTGAATATTGTATTTCATACAGGACTGGGAGAGGTGTGAGAGGGGGATCGGAGGATCACTGGAAAAACTGCGAGCCTTTAAACGGCAGCTATCTCAGCCTCTTCCTGTTCATCATGAAGATCTGCAAGCGGAGCAGATGCGCTGCAAGGTACCAGCCTCCTCATATTTAGTTTGTTGAGCTTAATTTAAAAAAAATGTCTTTGGCCTAAAAAGTATAAAATTGATGTAAAGTTTTTTCATTGTTAAGAAGATTTGTTCATGTTGATCAAATGATTATTTCAATTTTACTGTTCTTTTAGGATCTAGAGAGCACATTTGAGGGCTGGTCTGGAGACCTGGCCCATCTGACTCTACTCAGAGAGTCACTGTCTTCTTATATCAGCGCCGAGGACCTTTCTGTTCTGCAGGAGCGTATTGAACTTTTGCATCGGCAGTGGGAAGAAATCTGCCACCAGGTAGAGTTCTCTAAAAGTACATCTTTATTTGAGAGGTTAATATATGGTATCCTGCTACAGTGCTTTTAGATGACTTGTGTTGTGGATTTAAGTATAAATAAACTGAATTGAATTGATGAATAGAGGTTAGAGGAACAGAAAACAGGAGGCAGAACTGGAGGTAGCAGAGATGAAAATGCTGAGAATCTCTTTAGGAGTGACAAAGATGGCTAGGATCAGGAATGAGTCCATCGGAGGGACAGAACGCGTTAGAGGTTTAGGAGATCAGATCAGATCCTTGGTAGAAGGATGCTTAGGTGGGAACTGCCAGGCAGGAGACTTAGAGGAAGACCAAGGAGGAGATTTATGGATGCAGTGAAAGAGGACGGAGAGTAGAGGATGTAGAGGACAGGGTTAGAGGGAGCCAGATGATTCACTGTGGAGACCCTGAAGGGAAATGCTGGAAGTAAAAGTAGAAGAAGAAGAATATTTGTATTACTAATTTTATTGCATCTTTGCAGGTCATAAACATACCACTAGGTGTTGCTGTTGTCAAACTATTTTAAAGTTTGTCTCTATTGTTTCACCAGTTGGTGAATGTTGGCGAGTCAGCTAACCTCAAAGCACATATATTAAATGTAAAGTACTAAACCTGAATACTCTCTTTGTGTTTAATCTGATAAATGTTTAAAAATAAACTAACAGTAGGAACTTAAAACAGCTGCATTAATGTGGCGCTTCAACATTGATTATAAGAAAGAAGATGTATTTTTTACTGTAGCGTGTAAAGTTCACCTCATCACAGAACATTTCTGAAACCTCAAGATGATTTTTTCAAAGTTACATCCTGTGTTGAGCAGATAAAACACACACACAGGAAACAGAAGCTCTCACACACACTGAAAAAAAAGATCTGTTGAATTGACATAATTGAAACATGTACATCGGTTGCACGAAATTCAATTATGTTTTTGTTTAGTAACTTAATTATATAATGCCAAATTAATAAATACATGTTATGAGAACATGAATGTTTCATGTTGAGAACTTTTAATCAAATTTTGTTTCTTTTATACATTCCATTTATGTTGTAGGTATATGAATTACTTAAGTAATACCAACATATTTAATTCATGTTATGAGAACATGAAAGTTTCATGTTGAAATCATTTAATGATATTATGTTTCTTTTATACATTCCATTCATGTTGTTGGTATATGAACTACTTAAATAATACCACCATATTTATTACATGTTATGGGAACATAATTTTTTCATTTTGAGAACTTTTAAGCAAACTATGTTTTTTAAACAAATTCCACTTATGCTATAGGGATATGAAACCCTTAAATAATACCAACATATTTGATGTACGTCATAAGAACATTAATGTTTTGTTTTGAGAACTTGCAATCCAATTTTTTTTCTCTTTTAAACCTGCCAAAAACTATTTTAGCAACAAGATACATAAACAATTAGAAATCAGAATACTATACAGTACTAAAAATGACAAACACAAATAACAGTTTTCACTTTTATTTCTAAAATGAAACACTTGAAAATTTGGGCATAGAGGTAATAAGAAACCTTTCAGATTTATCATGTGACAGAAATGATCTAAATCAGTTCAATATATTTAGAATTTTTCAAAGTGCAAACAAGTATTAAAACAATACACAATGAAATATTTTGATCACAGTAGGTCTGCAGTTGACGTTTAAGCACTTAACTGGAATACTTCAAGTAATGACAAACAAGCATATTTGAAAGTCTTTTGTCAACAGCGAGTATGAACATAACACCAAGTCAAATGAAAATGTCTTTATGTAAAGTTGACTTTCTACAGTAAAGGAGAAATCTAAACATTTAAGAAGTTTCTCAGAATAATCTCCGTGGTTATGGCAAGGTTATGTGGTTATGTGTTCATGCGTGCGCATCAGTAAATTTAGAATAGCAGTTGTCAACTTTGCAGGCTGTGCTCACAGGTTGCCAGTCTATTCTTCAGGAACTGGGCTTTCTTTGAAAGTGTGGCATCATCTAGCTCCATAACCACTTTCTGGAGGACTTCAAAACTGTACCTGAGTTGATGATAATCGATGTTTAAACTGTACATGAGGCCAAACAGCAGCGCTAAAGCCAATGGAATATTGTCCAGTTCTTGGATGACGATTTTGCTTTCCAGGGCAAATCCTGCATCGTCTGGGCCAGGCTGGGCTTCATGTCGTTTCATTGTGAAGATCCCCACAGTAGTCTCTCCTCAACAGATTCTTCAAAGGCTGCTTCATCGTCTCCCTGCACAGAAGTTCATAATATATTATTGGATCTAGTATTAAATATGGTACATAACTCAATACAACAGACAAAGATGGTACCCAAATAAATCTAGATCTTACAACTTTGAAGGTGTGTCCCAATTACCAGTTACTCTGTTTTACATATAAGGAATTGTTTCGCTTTTGTAAATGTTGAAGGGATACTCCACCGGTAAGTTATTTTTTGTCTATTGTCATATTCCTCAGACATAGATAAGTGGGCAAAAACAATTTGTTAACAGCCCAGCCGTTTCCTGATCTGGCAGGCGGATATTCGCCTCCCTTTAGCATTAGCTTAGCGTAAAACACTGTATGGACCGAACGATAGGATTGGACAATCCAGCTGTGTATCTGCTGCACTTCCTCACTGCTTGGATCCGCCATTAATCTGTCCGGGCGCATTTTGC
>SSNR01000101.1:656486-675181 GCA_006937965.1 Callopanchax toddi | reverse complement strand
AGCCAGTTTTCCCGTCCGGGGATCGGATCGCCAAAGCTCCCGCCTCGGTCTGCCACCCGATCCACAATGCACCGGACCCTTCACTCTCCTCCTGCAGGTGGTGAGCCCACAGTTGGATGAGCCCATGTCTCCGGTTCGGGCTGGGCCCGGCCGGGCCCCATGGGCGAAAGCCCGGCCACCAGGCGCTCGTCCACGGGCCCCAACCCCAGGCCTGGCTCCAGGGTGAGACCCCGGTAACCCTCCGGGCCGGGTACTCAGACTCTTAGATTGCTTCTCCATGAAGGGTCTTCTGAACCGTTCTTTGTCTCACCCCTCCCCTAGGACCAATTTGCCATGGGTGACCCTACCAGGGGCACAAGTGCCCCAGACAACATAGCTCCTAGGATCGTTAGGGCACTCAAACTCCTCCACCACGATAAGGTGACGGTTCAAGGAGGAGCCGTTCATTAGTGTTTAAATTAATTCCATTAAAACAACAGTTCAAAAGTAATGTCTGATTTTCATTAGTTGATTTTCAGCAAATTGATATTTATTAATACTTTTATCAGTTTCAAGTTATTTCAGTGACCATTGTGGTTTTTATTTTCCTCAATAGAATGCTACCTACTATTTTATCCATGTCTGTAGTTACTGTATTTCTAATTGTAATAGCTGTTGTTCAGCACTGAGTTCACAGAAAGAAGTGAAATGTCATTCACTTAATCTAAAAATGCATGAGCATGATACCTTGTGCCAGCTTTAAAAGTTTGAGCAAACAGTTTTGATTAGTGAACCTTTAAAATGACAGAAAATGAGATAAACGTTTGGACAACATTAACAATATCAACAGTACATTGTTTTAGAAAACCACGAACACTTTCGTCTACTTAAAAGTTCTGAACACTGTACAGGAGCTGTGTAAAGACTAAAAGACTGAGAAACATTAAAGTCACTTAAGTCTTTTCTTATTGCTGTTTAGTTGAGGCAGGCTCCACCCACATTACTGTGCATCACTGAGGTCAAAAACATCAGATGAATTAATCTGTTTACTTAGTGAAACAGTGTGAAGCCCGCTGCTGAATGTGTGTACTGTACAATGTTTCTTCCAGATGTAGTGATCCCAGAGAGCCCTGAGGCCTTTGTTAAACTAACAGAACAAACTCTGAGGTCTTCCACTGGTAGGCAACAGCAGAGCCCAGCATCCAACATGTGTTTGGGTCCAGAAATAACAAGTGCACTCTAGTGATGCCACTCTAGCCTTCTCACTGGCTTGGTTGATTTGTGTTGATTTGTCTTATGCACACTGTGATCAATAGCAACACTTTCTAACACTGAGCAAAAGGGTGAATTCCATTTTTCTCTTTCAATACCTGGTTCTGATTTGGGCTCTAATTCAGGGTAATAGAAATGGAATTCAGCCAAAGCCGTCTTTCTAACTTGCTTCCTTACTTTATTTGACTTGCAGCGTGCTGTGTAGCTAACATGTTTGATTTTCTTTTAGTTTTTTTTCCCTTTTCAATAAAGCATGTTTTGTTTTACCTTAATCACAGCAAACAAGTCTAGTTTGTTACTGAAAGGATTGCAGATTTGTTCATGCTGTTTTTATACAGAAACAAAATACGAGCTTTTGATTCAAGGTGCACAAAATGATTCCTCAAACTACAAAACGAACCATGAGTGAAAGTGGTTTGGAAAAACAATCTGCACTCCAGTCTTCTTCTCATCTTTTGCCCTCCCTGTTTTGTGTTTATCTGTCTAAAACAGGTCCAACTTCTCTTGGATTGTAAATTCTGTTTACATGTCATTCTGATTAAATATTTCCATAGATAATGAGTTGATGTTGTGCCAACAGGGGAGGCTGCCTCTTCAGATTCTCACGTTCATCCTTTCGATGTCAGTCGTTCCCTCCTGCAACAGACAGACAGCAGTCGCAGCCGCACTCCCACAAGCACAGAAGTGGACGCGCCATATATGGGCTATGTATGCGTCTCTTTTACAGCTACTTGTTGATTTTACTGTTTGTGCAGCATTTTTCTGTTTAAAAATAACTAGGATACGGTTTTATTTAAGCTGTGTATCTTGCTTGATAATCCAACATGATATTTTTTCCTTCAGCTGCGATTGTTGGGTGAATGTCGCGGCAACATCGACACAGTGAAGAGGATGGGCTCTGAGTTGAAAGAGGAAGAAGACACAGTGTCAGGATTGGCAGATCCCAGCAGCTCAGAGTCCCAGACGTCCGGTAACACTCCACTACCAGACACATTCAACATTACTAACTTCTGAAGTCTAGTCAGATTTTTACCTAACTAATCTAAATCATCTTTTTTCTCTCCTTGCGTTCTGCCATCTAGGTGTGATTGAGCGCTGGGAGCTCCTGCAGGCTCAGGACCTCAGTAAGGAGATGCGCACAAAGGAGAACCAGCAGCAGTGGCAGCAGCTGAACTCTGACCTGAACAACATTTGGACTTGGCTGGGAGAGACGGAGGAAGAGCTGGAGCAACAGAGAAGACTGGACGTCAGCACAGACATCCACACAATCGAGCTTCGCATCAAAAAGCTCAAGGTTTAATTATTACATTCATTTTTTAAAATGTACTTTCTTGTGGTTTAGCTTGTTTTTCCTTTGAAAGTATTTATTTAACTTCTTGCCTTTTTGTGTTTGACTACAGGAACTGCAGAAAGCGTACGACAAGCGCAAAGCTATTGTGCTTTCCATCAACCTGTGCAGTGCTGAGTTTCTGCAGTCTGACTCTGAGGAGTCACAGGAGCTGCAGGCCAAACTGAAGGACATGAACAACCACTGGGACAAACTGGGCAGCTCTTTGGAAGAATGGAGGTCTTCATTACAAGAAGCTCTCATGCAATGTCAAGTTAGTGTTCGTCTTTAATGTTAGATCTGATTCATTTAGCTCAAACACAAACAAGAGCTGAATCTTTGCCTTCATGTCCAACAGGAGTTTCATGAAATGTGCCATGGTCTGCTGCTCTGGTTGGAAAATATCGATCGCAGAAGGAACGAGGTGGTTCCCATTGATCCAATCCAGGATGGAGAAACTCTCCACGAGCATCATAAGACACTGACGGTATTAAAACCCTGGGATTTTTTTCTTCAAATGTAAAACATGTTGGTATGGATCATGAAAGTAAACCTATTCATCGGTGGTTTTTGACTTTATGTCCTCAATCTTAAAACCCTGCAGCAAATCCGCCAGGAGTTACTGGACTCTCAGCTTAAAGTCGCCTCTCTACAAGACATGTCCCTCCAGTTGCTGGTCAACTCTCAAGGTAGCGACTGTCTGGAGGCCAAGGAGAAAGTTCACGTCATTGGGAACCGCCTCAAACTGCTGCTAAAGGAAGTAACGCGAGACCTCAGAGAGCTGGCTAAGATCCTGGACATCACAAGCAGTCAACAGGTGGAGCCTCACTCTCCTTAAGTCCCTTTAGTGTTACTGTTTAGAGAAAATGTATATACAAATACTTCATATTTTAAGTATATTTTACATTTTTCAACTTACCGTATTTTCCGGACTATAAGTCCCTCCAGATTATATGTCGCACCAGCCCAAAAATCCACAATGAAGAAGAAAAAACACATTTAAGTCGCACTGGACTATAAGTCGCATTTTTGGAGGAAACTTTATTTTACTAAATCCGAGACCAAGAACTGGTATTTCACATTATTAGCTGTTTTCATAAAACAATGCCGGCAATTCGACGCGAAGCTGAGCCGTTATTTGGGAGCCTGTAAATTCAGACTGTGCCAGTAAAGTTGCGCAATCATGTGGAGGTATGGGGGCGGTCTTCGGGCTGTCGACGTGCAGGGTTACATGACACGTGAGACAGAAGTTCCCTTAGTAAACGGACAGGCGAGTCGACTTCTGCTTCTGCTCATAACGCCAGAAGCACCCGGAGCTCGACGTCGCTTCAGTTTGCCATCTCCGCCGAGTATGCTTAACAGCTTTACGGTGTTTACCTGATTTTTAAATACTTTTCCAGTCAGGGGTCAGCTCACCTTTGCTACGGTATTAGCAACACCTCCCTCTGTTGTGATTTTCATTCACAAGTCTGGCGTTGCGGTAATATTTTCTACCAAGCATGGCGGCTGATTGGTACACAGGCCGAGACCGCCATCTAGCAGTTTTAGGTGTGACGAACATGTGAAATTCTATACTTTGGTATATAGAATCAGAATCAGAATTCTTTTTATTGCCAAGTAAGTGAAGTTTCACATTACCCGGAATTTGCCTCGATGAATTGGTGCAAACATACATACATACATAATAAGGTTCAGTGAAAAAAGAAAAAGAAAGAACTAATAAGAAATATTAATAATAACATTAAGCAGACACATGAGCTAAAAGTAATATAAGTCGCAGGATCAACCAAACTATGAAAAAAAGTGTGACTTATAGTCCGAAAAATATGGTAAATTAAATAAATCAAAATATAATTTTGTCAGAAAGTCAGATTTGAATGAAGTTTTACCTCCATCATGTATGATTTCTTCTTTAGGATCTGTCTTCTTGGTCATCAGCTGATGATCTGGACACGTCGGGTTCCCTCAGTCCTGTATCAGGAAGGAGTACGCCAAGTCGGCCGCGATCGGTAACGTTTAATTTGACCTGTGTTCAGTTTCCTGTGAGAATCAGGAGTTTGATAACCCCTCTGAGACTCATACAGTAACACCTGCCCCAAAAGCCCAGTTGAAGTCCAGACTCACCCCCGTCACCCCAGGATTTCTCTTTAGCTGTTTCTACACCTCCACACCTCACCAAACCCCGATCCCATCTGGGTTCAAAAGAGTTCCCAGTCTTTGATTCTTCCTGCATGTAGTTTAACCTCAGAGAACTGAGGAATCCTTTCTTTCTACCTTTTTTATGTTTTGTATGTTGTTTTTAGCACGTTTCACTTCTCTTCTATTCCTCCACCTTTTAGAAACAGAAACCTTTTCTCCAAGTCTCTCCTCTGATTTCTTTCATCTTTAGTTTCCTCTGTAATGTTTTCAGGAATGCTGGCTTAAATGGATCTGCTAAACTCACAAAAAGAACTTTTATTTAATCATAGAATGCTGTTTTGTTTTAGATTGTGAACAAGAAGAATAAGATTGCAGATTTTTGTTTTAATTTATCAGATCAGTCCAAATAAGCTTTTTACTGCTTTGACAAAAGCCATTGTTACCAGAGATTCATGCATCATGTTGTCTGATTTGTAGCTCTATATCTGCAATCATGTTATTGCACTGAAGCAATTCAAAGTATTTGTGCACTTTGAAAAGCCAGATTCCTTTTTATTATGGGTTACAGAATCTGTCATCTTCACCTGTTGGTTTGATTTTCATTTATTTGCTGCTCTTCTTTCATTTTTGGTTGTCTTTTCATCAGTAGCTTTGTGTTGATTTGCCTGGACTGAAACATACTTTCTTTCTTTCACCCCCCCTCCCCTGTTCATTGCAAACAGCAACGGGGCAAGTGTAGTCTGTCACAGCCTGGAGCGTCTGTGAGCAGTCCACACCACAGGTACATTTCTGTTGGTTTCTAGCACACCCAGAAGATAATGGAACTCAGCCCATGATGCACTGGGAGACTAACGCACTCTAATGCAGCTTTTGAAGAACAATCATTCCCTATTCTAGCTTGTTTTAGTTCAGCAGCTCATGATAGTGAATTCCATCATCTTCTGTCAGTCTAGATGCTCTGTGTAGGCTAGATGATGAGTGTCAGACCAGCCATCCACTTATCACAGAAACAAAGAAAGGCCTCCTTCTCCGTCAGTGTCCTTGGCTGCTTAATATCGCTAACCGGAGGGCGCTGCTTAACGCAGATATTTTTCTACATCTAACATCACTGCCTCGCTGTTGCTGAGCAAACACACAAACACACATACTTCCTTTTTTCTTGCAAATTGCCAAGCAAATAAATGTCTGCAATGAACAATGGCAAGGCTGCAGTTTCCCCCTCTCTCTGGTGCTGTCGCTCTATCTCGTGTGTGACATTTCTTCTCATCTCCTCCTCAGTCTGTCATCTGTGAGTCCTGCTGCTCAGGTGTCCATTTGTGAAGTGGTGAAGGGGCTTTTTTATTTACAGGACAGCTAAAGTGTAAATCTAAACTTAACTGTGTCATCACTTTAATGATACGCAACCAGGGACTATGAAGAGGAATCTGAATTTGCTGCAGCTCTGTAAAATGTGGTGTTTATTTTAAAATAACTTTTCAAATGCATATTTTCATTATAAGTAATGATTTTCTATAAAACAACCTCATTCCTCACCAAAAAGTTTGATTTATTGGTAAACTCTGTAAGCAACTAAAGGCTTAACATAAACCTTTAAACACAGTTTTTGACTAAGATCGTCTTATGTTGAGAAATGGTATAAACATTTTGGTCAAATCTTGAAAATAATGTACATGATCTCATGCAGCAACTTGGATGAACTATTAGCACTTAGAATATGCATTATGAATGATTCTCAGCTAGCTGATAAACACGTCAAATTTTAGCTCAACGTCTGTAAAACTGAGTTGTAGCTATTTTTGTGTTTGCTAAGGTCATTGTGGGAGCCATCTTGAATCTAGTTGACTCTGAAAGTTAATCAGTCATAGATGTACATCCAGTGATTGTTTTCTGAAAGTTTAGTTAAAATTCAGCCAGTGATTCATAAAACACAGTGCCCATAAAAAGTATTCACCCCTTGAATGTTTAACCATTTTATTGATTTTAAAAATCAAACATGAGCAACATAATTTGGTTTCTTTAACAAAGAATTTTCTCCAATCAAATCTTTTGTTGTCAAAGTGAAAACTTGTTTCTACAAAATAGAATTAAATAAAAATATGTAACATAGAATAAGTGGTTACATAAATATTCTCCCTCTTTAAAGTGACTGACCTAATTCAACAGAGGTCCAGCCAATTGGTGCTAGTAGTCTCACATTTACACTATCCCCACTGTGAAGCATGGTGGAGGCAGCGTCATGCTGTGGGGATGCTTCTCAGCAGCAGGTCCTGGAAGGGTGGTAAAGGTAGGAGGTAAAATGAATGCAGTAAAATATAGAGAAATCCTGGAGGACAGTTTTCCTTCCACAAGAGAACTACAGTTTGGAAAAAGATTTATTGTCCAGCAAGACGATGACCTGAAGCATCCAGCTAAAGCCCAGACCTCAATCCCATAGAGACCTTGTATTTGGACTTAAAAGGGGCTGACTGTAACACCTGACCTCCACACAGCCTGACAGAGTTGAAGAGTTTACAAGGAAGAATGGAGTAGGCCTGTAGTGTGTGCAGCCTGACTGAGACCTGTCCACACAGACTCTGTGCTGTGATTACAGTCAAACATGCATCTAATACTGACTTGAAGGGAGTGAATATTTATGCAGTCAGTCACTTATTTCATGTTACATGGGTTTATTTTTTGTGTGTATTTATGTTGTAGAACCCAGTTTTGACTAAAGGGGGTTTTTTTTTGTAAATTTTTGGGTCAAAGAAGCCAAATGATGTTGCCCATGATTGGTATATAAAGCAATTAAAAGGTAAAACATCCAAGGGGATGAATATTTTTTATGGACACTGCATTTTACTAACAAACAGATTGACCAACAATCAGTGGCAAAGTTTTAAAGATAACACGTGGTCATTTAGTGCTCAGAGAATGTTTAGGCTGCCTTTGAGTTACTAAAACATCAATATTTAGCTCAACATCTATATAAAAAAACTGTGATTTAAAAATTGAATAACTTATGTATGACTTAGAGATTTTCATTAAAATGTGTATAATATATCAGTATCATATCATATGTGTCAATATCAGTATAAAATCAGTAGTTCATGAGATATATATGAACACACACAAACAGGCAAATACATCATCGCCCGTCTTTCACCTTTACGCAAAAGGAAATCATTATTAGCAATCTATATTTGACAAATTACAAATAAATTACATCATGACCCATTTATTTTGTTTTCTGATCAGCTCTAGTGTTAAAACACAAACATCTGGAGGTGTATTATTGGAGTGTGTTGCTGAACCGTATATCCTCTGGGTCCTGGTAGATGTGGGGTAACATGCAGATTGGTATCTGGGTGGTTTTCAGTTCAACTGATTCAGTCAAAATGAGTTTCTGTCCCTCAGATAAGGGGTTCTCAAATTTATAAGTTAAAGGCAACGACTTCCAACTCCAGTTAGCTGGTCTGTAAAGCTAAATATACAAAAATATACATAAACAACGTCAACATGTATTTACGCTTACATCTATTTATGACTTATGTTTTTAGATTTTACGTCAGTTATAGTGAAAATATCCTCCTAGGAATAATTTTTATTCTGATTTGATTTCTGGCGATCATCTCAGGACCCTGAACTTTGGGGTGCTTCTGTAGAGGAGTGAAGGTTTTTACCAGAACCTGTCAGTAGTTCTGATGTTACGGCTCATACTTGGTTCATTTTGGATATAATACTAGAAAAAAACATTTGTGTAAACATTAGAGTTTTTTTTTACTTGAACCCAACACGAAGTTCCTTCAAACTGATTAAACAAAGTGCTCAGGAACCAACTTAACAACCAAACCAGTATATCTCTAACTGTATGATAAGCACATCCAGAGAAGAGTGACTCAAAACCCTTTTGAATTCTTCTTATTGTTTTATTTTTTTATCACATGCAGTATTTTTTTCTACTAAACACAATCCTGAGTCCATCCTTAATGGTTACCTGGATCCCCTCGATAAAGAAGCTGTTTCTAATTTCTGTGCTTCTCTCGCCTCGGCATGCTTTGCATTTTTTCCAGACCTTCAGAGTTGGTTTTTCCTAAATAAAGAAATAAAGAAGCTGATTCTCGCAGCATGCGTTTTGTCTTTTATCCTAACACCTTTTGTGAAGGAATGCCAGCTCACATTTAATGTATTTGTCTGGTGCAGCACTGCAGTATGTATGTTTGGAAACTGTTTCGTGACTGTCTGTTATTGTGTTTATCCACCAAGTTTCAGTCAGCATGTGGATCACAATATTAAACATTGTCCTGATGTTGCTTCCAGCTGTGTTTGCCACGTCCTCCAAACACAGCACCGTGCTTTGATTCAAGCACTGCCCTTCAGTCCCTGTGTTCCAGACACCAGATCTTATTTGGATTGAAAGTATTCAGACAACAGCTAAACAATTAGTCTAACTCAGAGAAGGATATTGAATTAAATATGAGGATGTTGGTTTATTAAATTAGATGTTTCTATTTCTGTAGCAAAGACAAACAGTTTGGTTCTTTTAATGGGTGTGTTATAATTAGATTATAACAATGTGATAGATAGAGAGGGATATTGTGTTTTTTTTAGTCGAGGTGATTAACTACAGCTCCGTGTGTGTGCTTCGTTGTAAATGTGTGTGAGCAGGTCTCTCAGCGGCGCTGGATTCGCTTCCTTCCCTTCTGATCTGAGGACAGCTTCAGCTCGTAGGTCCTCATTCTGGTGCCGCGTCCTCTGGGTGGCGCTGCCTCTCCAGCTCTTCCTGCTCCTCTTGGTGGTTTTTGCCTTCCTGCTGCCGCTGTCTGAGGAGGACTACTGCGCTCAGTCCAACAACTTTGCTCATTCCTTTTACCCGATGCTCAGCTACACTAACGGACCTCCTCCTGTGTAGGTGAGCAGGGAGATCATTACGTTGCTGGAATCATGCTGGGAGTGACTAAGCTTTCATTCATCTGTGCTGCAGAAACACAGCTGCCATCTAGTCTCATTTCTGTGTAGCACGTAGGATCAAGCGTCTCACTGTGTCACTCTGTCAGTTTAAAAGGTATTTTTGATGTAAACCTGATGAAGAGTTAGCTCACAGCTTGTATTTTTTCTGAAGCGTCGGTGGAAAGCACCAAAGTTAAAGCTGAGACAGAGAATCTGATTGGACAAGAACCACTTCATACAACTTACATTACAATTATTTTTTTACCTGTATTTTGGCATGTGGTTTTAATCTTTGCTTTTATTAACTGTCATCCATAACTATGTCTGTGGTAAATGGTCTATTTTTAACTTTAATAATTTATGTGTTTTATTATCAGACACGATCCAAGAGTTTAACCTTTAACATCAGCCATCCATGGTCTTTCTACATCCTGCTTTTTTTCCCCTCCAAAATGTCTGATATCTTTGAGATAAAAATGATGACGTATAGAGCTCTTGTATATTTTGTATGACTGTCACTTGAGTATGAAATGTATAACAGCCGAGGATTATTTAACGTGTGTATATAATGCAAAAAATTAATGTGAAAAATGTATATGCAACTATCAGAAACAATGAATGCCAAATCTTCAATCTGAGTTTGGTCTTTTTTTTCTTTTGAGTTTTTTTTATCGGTTACTTACAGATTGTATTTAGTCTTTTTTTATTTTATCACTTTTTTAAAAAAACGTATTAATATTATATTTGTTCTCTACATTTAAAGTTATGTTTTGTAAAATAAAGGGATTTAAGTGTTGTTGTGGGGAGCTGCAGAACCAGAGGTAGAAAAACCCAAAACAGAACGGGTGTCAGGAAGGTTCTGGATTTGTTCCAGAGGAACTCTCTGATGGGTTAAGTAACGCTGAGGAACAATAACATGATGGCGATTAGGGATTTGAGGATTTCATGATTTGGAAGAGCTGAAGCATTTCCGACATCCGAGAAACCCCGGAGCAGAAATCCACCAACTGAACTAAATAAGATAAAATACTATGAGTTGAATGTAAATACTTAAAGTGGATTCATTAAGTTTTTTTTTTAAATGAAAATACCTTAGTAGTATTACAAAGTCTTGGATTGATTAACTAACATATCAGATGTCAACTTAGCAGTGACTAAATATAGAACGTGTTCATTTTAATCAGATTTGATTCTGTATTTATTTAGGATTTTTTTTAAAACCTCAGTAGAGTTACAGTGCTGAGAAAAAGTATTCCCCCTTACAGATACCTTTTGTTTTTCCTTTTTGTAAGTAAAATGTTCTAATCAGTCAACAAATGTCAATTTTAGACAGAGACCAGCTGAGTAAAACATCACGTAGTCTTCAGATGATCCCCTCTCTGTTCCGACCTGCCTCTATGAGACAGAGACCCTAAACTTAATAACTGGTTGTAGCACTCCTGGCAGTAACTTAAACCGAGCATTTGCGATAACTGGTAATGAGTCTCTGATGTCATTGTGGAGGAATTTTGACCCACTCTTCTAATGGGTTCAAATGAAGACAGCTGGACTTCTTCAGATTCTTGACGTCTCACTTCTCATCCGAGGAGTTTTGTCATTTCTAACTGGAATCTGAGAGTGTTAAGGTTCATGGATGTTGCTGCTAAATGAGATAAAACTGCATGTGAATCAGCCTCCTCCCTACCCCCTCAGACGTGGTTGATGTCATTAGGCCCTATTGTGTTGGACTGGTCCGCTCACCTGTGTTGTTCTTGTTGGGGCACAACACAGGAGAGCCACCTCTTCAGGTCCAGACTCGGCAGTCCACCTGCACCTCAAGGACAAGGGACACACTTTTGAGGATGATAGTGAACATATTTTGGACAGAGAAGAGAGATGGTTTGAGAGAGGAGTAAAGGAAGGCATCTATGTTTTACGGGAATGACCACACAAGGGGCGGCCTCAGGTTTCACCTTTCTAACACCTACAATGCAGCTCTGAACCTGATCCCCAAACAGTTTCGGTCTTTATTTAAAGCAGACACTTGTATCCATGTTTTCCAAAGCAACTTACATGGTACACCTACCAGACATGTTGTACAGTAGTCTGTGGAAACTGGAGTACCAGGAAACCCACACATGCATGAGGAGAACATGCAACAAGGCTGCAGCCTGAATATGAACCTGCGACCTTCTGAAGAGGCAACGGTGCTACCAACTGCAACACCAGCAGTTTCAGTCTAATTCACACCTTCCTGCATCTAACCCAAACAACTCATAAGGGGACCAGTCCAACACAACAGAGCCTAACAACATCAATGACTTATCAGGGGGTAGGAAGGAGGGTGATTCACAGGCAGTATCTAAGCAACAACATCCAGCTACTGTCTATCAGCTCGACTCCCATATTCCAGTTAGAAATGACAAAGCTCCTCAGATGAGAAGCAACATGTCTTGTCCCACTCTTTACAGAATTGTTTCATTTCAGCCACATGGGAGGGTTTTCCAACATGAGCGGCCTGTTTAAGGTCAAAGGTCAGATATTATTCTTCAGGATTTTCTGGTAGACAGCAGAATTCATGGTTCCATCAGTTACTGCAAGTCAACCAGACCCTGAAGAGAAAAGCAGCCCCAGACCTTCACTACCACCATGTCTGACTGTTGGGATGATGATGAGGTTTAACTGAAATACAGTATGACTCCAGATGGAACGGGAAAAACACACCTCCAGAAAGTTACACTTTAGTCTTATCAGTCTGCAGAAAACTTTTGCAAAATTCTTGAGTTTCATAAAAATGTTTGTTTTTTTTTTGTGGTAAATGTGAGACAGAACTTTGTGTTATTTTTGGTCAGCAGAGGTTTTGGCCCTGGAACTTTCATTGTGTAGTTTTTATTTGCCTGCTTTTTTTAATTGTTGAGTTTTGTATTGTTGACCTCTGACCTAAAGAATCTTTAGTTTAATTTCTTTAGAACAGGACATGATGTGTTGCTTTTTGAGATCTTTTATCCTACTTCATGTTGTCAGACTGGTTCTATTAAAGTGATTTCATATTTCTACAGGTCTGGTAGTGATCAGGCCTGCTGTGACTAGAGAAACTGAACTCAGCTTTACAAATAATGTAGTTATCAGTTAATTTATTATTTAAAATGAAACAATGACTTTTTCACATGGAACCAGGATGGGTTGGATAAACATTTCTTTTAATAAATGACATCATCATTTGAAAATGCATTTTATATCTCCTAAGATTATCTTTGTCTGATGTTGACATTTGTTTGCTGAATCTGAAACATTAAGTGATAAAAAGGAAAAACAAGGAACATTTTTACTGTGCTGTATTTTGGTTTGCTCATGTTTTCTATTATTTAACTGAAAACAGCTGCTGAGGAACTAATAAATTACTGTAATATTTGATTCTAGAGTGATAACAACGAATCACTAAATACGCTTCAGGACAGAGAAACATCACACTATATTTGTTCTATCCTCCCCTGCTGCCTCTCAGACTCTCTGAGGATGTAAAGTTGTTCTCGGTCCTCTCTGGCTTTCTTCTCTTGGCTCTGCAGATATGAAGTCCTCGTGTTCTTCTCCACCTTCTCCTTCCCCTCCAGCTGCTGATGCAGCCTGTGCTTCTGCATGGTCTAACTCTGTTCCATGACTTTCAGCGTAGCAGCTAGACGCCGTAAAGAGCCAGTTGGGAGATTGTGCTTTGACAAACAACAGGGACGTCTTCATGTCTCTCTCGTGTGTGCATGTTTTCTATTTGGATTTTTAAAAAGTACAGTAATATTCTGTTGATCACACATGCACACCTTTATTTTAACACAAATATAGCAAACATTATGAGCTGAAAGCATTTCTGGAGGGACCTTGGGTCCAGACCCGTCTCCCCTCTACCTTGAGCTCATCAGCGGCGGAGAGTTGAGTCCTCAGCTCAGTGTTGGACAGCTTGGTGACCCTCAGTTCTTCTTGGAGATTCTCCACCTTTTTCTTCAGCTTCCTGACCTCCAGAAGTGCATCATTTTCTTCTACAGTGAGCACAGATCTACTCTTCTTTTCCTCCTCCAGATCGAAAATCTTCTTCCTCAGAAGCTGGATGTGAAGTTCTTTGCTTTCTAATTGGTTCTTCTGTGATTTTACCTAAAATGAAACAAAGGTTATTTTTTTCCAGTATTTATTCTTTGTGTAAAAGTGTTTTTTTCTTGTTGCAGAATTTACCTTTTGCTGTAAGCCGTGTGTCAGTCGTTTGCTCTCTATTAAAGCATCTGCCTCTTGTCTGACGAGTAGTTCTGCTCGTGACAGGATGAGTTTTAGCCTCATATCAATGCTAAGATCAACAGTAATACTAATGACCTTCATCATCTCAGACAGCCGTTCCAGGAACTCCTCATACTGTAAAAACAAACACCAATAACACATTAATTAATATAAAAACCTTGTTATCTTAATTTTTAAAACCTTCCATAAATTCCCACCTGCCTCTAGGACCTTACTCACTTGTTGTTTGAAGTGTTGCAGCCTGTCACGCTGCGTGTTTGCTGTCAGCAGCTCAGGCTCCAGCCTCTTCAGTTTCTCCCTCAGGTCCTGGACTTGCTGCTCTGCAAGCTGAGCCTTCTGCAGAGTGCTGCGCTGGAGCCCCGCCTGCTTCTCCAGCTCTTCAGAGGCATGACACAGCCTCGAGTCCATGTCTGGCACAGTCTTTAAATAAGGGACAGTTAAAGTGGATAGTCACAGGAATCACACTATTAGAACGTGAGGAAATTTTAAAGACTCAAATCCAAGAATTAGTAAACAGAAATGTTGATTTTCTTACACTGTTATGTTTTGGTGAAAATTTCACAATTGTTATTTAAAAAGCAACTGTATGGTGAATTATAATTAGTTTTTTGTTTTAATAAAAGGTATTTAACTGTTAGATTTATACTTTGACTTTGTTTTCACTTGAAAACGAGTTAAATAGTTTAAATATTGCTTCTGAGTCCTTACCTTATTGCACAGGTTGTCCAGCTCCTGTAGGATTTCTCTCTCTGAGGGTAAAATGATGCTCACAGACTTCCCCGGCGGCAGCAGGCTGAACACTTTTTCCAAAAACAGCTGAAGTTTCTCCTCAGCTGCCCGGACCTTGGTCTGGAGATCCTCCACCTGTTTCTCTAGGCAGCATGTCTCTCGCCTGGATGCCTCTATCACTCTCCTGCTGGCTTCAAGACTTTCACCTAACGTCTGCCTCTCAGACTCAACACCCCTCCTTCCTACTACCAGGCTCTCCATCTCCTAAAACAGACAACATCACGGATAGGTGATGTCAAAAGGTTTTTTTCCAAGACTAAAGTTCTTGAAGATCCTCTACTGAAGGATTTTCTAAATGAGTTTTAGTATTGAACTTTCCAGAAATTAAATGTGACAACATTTAAACTAAGAGATGGGTATATAAAACCAACATAATTTAACCAGCCCACCCTTTCCTTTACTGTGAATACATAATCAACTGAACTGTGTTTAAAGTTGTATAAATACCACTTTGAGTGAGTCAAGTGCTGCTGCGCTGCCGACTGCCTTCCTCCTCTCCTGGTCCAGCTCTGCCTCCAGCCTCAGGGCCATCTCTCTGCTGGCTTTACACTCCAACTCACACGACTTCACACTCTCCTCCAAAACAGCAATCCTCATCTTCAGTCGCTCCTTCTCACTAGACTTGTAATTATCAAAGTAAAAATACACAACAATTACTTCAAAGCTTTTACATTTATGTTAATACAAAAAAGTTTAAATCTGGGAGAAAAAATATTTTGTCCATTTTTATTCATTTTAAAGTCATTTTAGTTTGGGAAACATACCTCATCAGAGTCTTTAATATTTTCCATTAGTAGAAATGAAGAGGACAAAACAAAGCTTCTTGGTGTTGAAAGAAGTCCCTTGGCAACACTAAACAATCGATACACGTTTTAGCCAGAGGGGGCGCTGTAGCCAAGAACGTCCATCAACACTTGAGCGCGTGTGTGATATATATATATATATATATATATATATATATATATATATATATATATATATATATATATATATATATATATATATATATATATATATATATATATATATATATATATATATATATAAGACTTACAGTCATGCACACCTCTGTTTACCATCGTCACAAAGGTCACCTGCCCCCAGTGGCCACATGCTCGCTGTCACCTCTTTGCCTCAACCTCCAGTTATGTAACCCTCCTGCTTTTGTCTACTGTCTTCTTGCTGGCCACTCTGTCACCTCAGCTGCAGGTGAAAGTGCCCCGACTCATGCTGTTGTAAGAGAATACTGCAGTGAAATGACAGCAGGAGGGAAAAAATAGGGAGTTTTCTGCTATATTTATGCTGTTTGAAGTTAGTTGACTGCTGTCTGAACCAGCTGCCTGTCCTTATTCAGGTAATTTTGCCAAAATTTCACAGGGAGAGATCAGCACTGCCACTGACAGGTCAAAGTCAAAGTTTTAAACTTTCTGTATTTATCTAAGGTTCACTGCTATATGATGTGTATTCGACTCTAAAATGTTAGTTTCATCAGAAGTTAAATTATTAAGGGCTGGTTGAACCTTTAAGTTATAAAGTTTTCTGGTTCATAAAGGCTTAACGTGAGCAGCAGTAGCAACACAGGAGGCACAAAACTGAGCTGAGGTTGTTAAACACACTGACGTTTCTTTTTGACATTTCAGAGAGATTTGAAACCTGTATAAAGTTTAATAAATGCACACAAGGAGGATTGTTTTACAGCCAGAGCAGAGAAACGGCAGGATTCCTGAGAAGTTGTTTAAACATTGAAACAAAGAGCAGAGACGATAAAGAATAAAAATCTGAGCTTTGAGACAGTTTAACTGAGAATGTAAAGAATGAGTTCTGTTTGTGAAAACAAGAAAGTGTGCAGCAATTGTTGCATTATACTTTGCACAGGTCCAGACCACAGAATCAGTCCAGTCCCTCATATGAGGCTAATGCAAAATTACAATCAAATTTACAATGAAATCCTGCTTGAGTGACACTGTTTGGGTTAGTTTGATCAGATGTGAGGCACAGAGGCAGCAGACAAACACATCCACACAGTCGACCTCAGAGTCCATTAGAACATTGTATGTTTTCAAAAAATACCCATTACCTTTAGTTAGAATAACGGTTGTCTGGACCTTTTAATTCTGGGATATTTTTAGACTAAGCACCTACTTTCAGACAAACAAGACCAAATTTGTTATCTCGTCTGAGACGCTTCCTTAGTTTCTGTCTGTCTCCCACAAAAGCTCCATTGATTTAGACGCTAAAAGCTTCTCTTTATAGTCTGAGCTTCATTATTTCTGTTGTTTGCCAAAGTCGGCCTGTCTGTTGATTATATGAGCTCTTGGTTTCTGTCTCTGATGAGGCTACAGTGCTGACAGAAATGTTCAGAGCCTTTCAACATCTTGAGGTTAGTGACGGTTAGGTTCCATCAAAGTAAAAATGTATAAGAAAGCAGATCTTTAGGAGACGTGTGTTGTGATGTGAGGCTGACAGTTTAATCAGAAATGAATAGTTAAGTCAACACAACCAGCTGAAAGGTGTTTCAGTTGAAATATCATTTTAAGCTACCTGGACAAGTTTAGAAATAATTAGAAATCAGACAATCTGAGTTTCACAAGACTGATTTTTTTTTTAAACTTGTATAATAACCCAAAGGACAGTTTATTCTAACTACCTGAGCAGCAGCTCTACTTAGAGTGCCTCCCGGATGTCCGAGCTCCTTACCCTTTCTCTAAAGCTGAGCCCGGCCTGTGGAGGAAACTCGTTTCGGCAGCTTTTATCTGCGATCTTGTTCTTTTGATCATTACCCAAATCTCATGACCATCGGTGAGGATTGGTACGTAGATCAACCGGTAAATTGAGAGCCTTGCTTTCTGGCTCAGCTCCTCTTCACCACGACTGATCGGATCCTGTTGTCGTATTGTTAAATCCTCACTCAGCTTCAGACCCTCGGCAGACTTCCATATTGACCACTACTTCCTGATCAAGCAGAAGCTGTGGTTAATGTATTCATTTCGTTTACCTGCTTTATCTGATCCACTGAATGAGATCTACAGACCTTCTGGGAATGCGGCGCTGCTTGTTTTTAATCAAACGTGGATTCGATCCAGGGTGTAGTTTACCGTCTTTTCTCTTCGAGGTTTTCCTCTAAACGTCTAATACAGAAAACTCAGGAGTTACCTGCTTGTATTTTCTAATCCAGCACTTAAATGGAAAGAAATGCTTAATTTCTTCTGCAAGTTAGAAACCAAATTCAGTGTCATGTTTCATTTAGACTTCAACCAGAGTTAACTTTGTATTAAGTGAGGTGTTTAAACTTTGTGTTTCTAATAAAAGAGGTATTTAGTGAAGCTGTTACCGGTGAAATGCTCAGGTTGTTACGTCCTTTCTCAGCTCTGTGCGGCTGAATCTAAACCAAACCGGGGGAGTCGACTGAATTAACTCCTGACAGACTTTATCTACAAACGGTAGCTGCAGCTAAATAGATGAGATTCACTTGAACTGAGATTATTTGTGCATCTCGTGACCTTGTAAACACTCAGATTTGTATTTATTTGACTGCTTCTTTCAGTGCCTGAATTCACTCCGTTCATCTTTGTTTGCCTTTTTATGAGCGTTAAACATTATAAATAATCAGCCAAATATTCAAATGGGAATCTTATCTTGTGAAAGCAACTTTAAATTAGCAGCTCTTAACAACTTCCCGCTCTAACTCCCTCTAACGCTGTTCCTACCTTGAGCTGTAAATTGCTCCCCGCCGCTGCTTTAACATTCAGGATGGCAGCGGAGCTCTATTGATCGACTTGATTGAGCTGTTAAATAAATTGCGAGTCAGACGTAATCCAATTTTACTGCTGTCCTCGGTCTCTCCACACTGGAAATTGGCAACATCGTCACACAACATGAAGTTTGGATTGAAGCGACAGCGTTGAAAAGACATGCGGGTCTGCACAGACACAAGCACACACACACACACACACACACACACACACACACACACACACACACACACACACACACACACACACACACC
>SSNR01000101.1:551461-651726 GCA_006937965.1 Callopanchax toddi | reverse complement strand
CCAGAACCAGACCCCAGAACCAGACTCCAGAACCAGACCCCAGAACCAGAACCAGACTCCAGACCCAGAGTCCAGAACCAGACCCCAGAACCAGACCCCAGAACCAGACCCCAGCACCAGACTTCAGACCCAGACTCCAGAACCAGAGTCCAGAACCAGACCCCAGAACCAGAACCCAGAACCAGACTTCAGACCCAGACTCCAGACCCAGACTCCAGAACCAGACCCCAGAACCAGAACCCAGAACCAGAACCCAGAACCAGACTTCAGACCCAGACCCCAGAACCAGAGTCCAGAACCAGAGTCCAGAACCAGACCCCAGAACCAGAACCCAGAACCAGACTTCAGACCCAGACCCCAGAACCAGACCCCAGAACCAGAACCCAGAACCAGACTTCAGACCCAGACTCCAGAACCAGACTCCAGAACCAGACCCCAGAACCAGAACCCAGACCCAGACTTCAGACCCAGACTCCAGAACCAGACTCAGACTTCAGAATCTCTCTCTCTCTCTCACTCCCCCTCCCTCCCTGTCTCTCTCTCTCTCTCTCTCTCGTGTTTCGACACGGTTCTGGTCCAACTTTTGCCCAGAAAGATCGTATTGTTACAGTGACGATGCCCCCACCCTCCACCCCAGCAGAAGGAATCATTATTATAAATATCTTCTACCTTCTCTGCTGCTCCAAGTACTCAGAGCACCTGTCTCCTCCTCCCCGGCAGCGGTTCCCTGCTGAGCGGCCGACAGGCGCTGCTTCATCTCTGCGGCTCTGCCCGGTGCGTGCGTGAACGAACTTTGTCCAACTTTTTATTGGCTGATTAAACAATTCTGTAAGCTTAGGTATGTTCTGTAATGTCTCATGGAGCAAATATCGTTTCTGAGCACCGCTCTAAAATTTCTTTCCCGACATTTTTTCAAGTTTCTTTACGTCTTGAGGAACACGCCCCAAAATCATCTGAATCGTTTGACTGGTGAGCTCATGGTCCAATGGGCATTTACGGATCACGTGGGGGACGTAGGTCACTTGTAATTCGGACCAATCAGCAGCCTTAAACGAGCTGATTGACAGAAAACCTGACAAATTGTAAAACAATGGTTTTTTTCTTTTTGTTTCACCTGAAATGATAGGCCCCTAGATATCGTAGGCCCCTGGCCACTGCCCTGGTTTGCCCGTGCATTAAGGCGGCCTTGTACCCCGCCTCTCGCCCCTTGACCGCTGGAGTTAGGCACCAGCTGCCCCGCGACCCTCTGTGGAGGAATAAGCGGCTACAGAAAATGGATGGATGGATGGATTTTTATGTACTCAATATTTAATTATTAGTAAATGTAATTTTTAAGTTGAACTCCAGTGTTCCATTTCATATTTTTATTCCGTGATGAGAAATAATTCAGCATTATTTTTACATCCCTGTCTGACAGACACTGTATAAACCTGAGGTCCGACCTGCTGCTCACACCTGATTTCTACTGGGACAGAGAAAACCTGGAAAAGCTTTATGACAAGACGTGCCAGTTCCTCAGCATCAACCGCAGAGTCAATGTAAGTAAAGACGAGGAAAAACGGAACTTATTTCTGTGGAAGAATTAGTATCTTACCTGTTGTAGATGGGGCTTCGAACATACTAAGTTTGGAGAAACAGAAACTAGTTTTGACCAGCTTGATGAGCAAAAAGTCTGCGGGGTCTTGCTGCCTACTCCTCTAACTCCTCTAATCTCTAAACTTCAGAGCAGTTTGTGTAAATGTTCTATTATAAACCTTTACATTGCCTCCAGCTTTAGATCTAACAGGTGTTCCAGCATTTGTGTTGGAAGTTCCCAGCTTCACTGAGAATGCAACAGCCAATGCTGCTGCTGCTGTTGATTTAACTAATAATAGAATTAACAGAATGATTAAACATAACTAGAGATACAGCAGTCCTGGTTTTGAAGGCTGATGCTGATCTTTGATTCTGGTACTTTTGGCTGATCCTGGTTTAGCTTAAAGTGTTAAAATTAATAGAATATTTATTTTAATCTCTGATTAACTTGATATTTTTTATTCTGGATGTAAAAACTTCCACAGCTTGAATTAGCTCTCAGTAACGATGAGTTCACAGACTGAGGAAAGCATCAGCGTTTCTTTTGTTTGTTTCTGCTTGGTGATGGTGTGTTTACAGACCAAAAAGAATCAGAAATTTTGAGTTTCAAATTGAGCTGATCATGCTAAGTGTTAGCCAATTCTGGTCATCAATCAAATTCTTTTTGCATCTCTAAACTAACCATGACATCCCAAACTGAGCTTGAACACAAACAACTGTTTGTCTGAACTGTTAGTTTTAAGATGCAGCAACTCACTTTGATCTTGGTCTCACCTTGAGTCACTAGTGGCTCATCAACCCAGTCAGCACTATTCTCTATTTCTCCAAACAGGTCATTCAAAGAGCTATCTACAACAAATAACCTGTCCTCAGAACCCCACTTCAGATGATCTGAGCTTTAAATCAAAAGCGTCATCCTCTGAGCGTTGTGTGGTTTCAGGTTGTAAATGAGAAGCTGGAGCATTGCACTCAGCTGACGGACCTGATGAGGAGCCACCTGAGTGAGAAACACAGCTTGAGGTTGGAGTGGATGATCGTCATCCTCATTACGATCGAGGTAAAAGGCTCAAAAATTCATCACACCTGAACGATCTGCTCACCATAAATGACACGAATCTGTTGCTTGTTTCCTTCAAAGGTTATGTTTGAACTCGCAAAGATGATCTTCTGAACAGCTGCTCCAAGAAAATCCAAATCTGAAAAAAAAAAGACTGAAGGCTGCAGATGCTGTTCTGGATGAAGGTACTCAGTCATTGAAGCACTGAAATCATAATGGGGACCCTTTCAGTTTGTCTTAATGTTCTAAGGTTTGAAGAAATGAAGCAACTTTTAAAAAATTCACATACCTAAAAATTACTTGTAGTTTTTCCAACTTGCTGGGAATTATAAAGTTTCTTCACATATTTCTTTCAAAGTGATTTCCAAATTTATATTCAGCGTTTTTGTGCCATCATCTCTGTATTATGTGTTTAATTCCCAGCAAAAGCAAAACGATAGATGAATGTATTCATATTTATTTAGTCCTGAACACCAAGTGTTGTGTTGTAGAAGATACAATAAAATAGTTCTTTTTAAATGTTTTCATGTTGTTGTGTGTAACATATTAAAATGAAGTGTCCTTGAAAAATTCACACAGAATACAAGAAAGTTGTGCAGGTTTGAATTTATTCAAATAAAATGATGTTTAACTATAAACACTCAGGTTAATACATAAATACAGAGAACTCATGGCTGCATTTCCCATCTAGTCATTTATTGACATTTAAGGAGTTTCTGCAAAATTCAATATATTTGGGTGGAAAGGACAAAGTGCAGGTTAACATCATGTTTCCTCAGCCTCAGCTTGATTATTGATTTTACATGATCAATATTTTAATATCTGAACAGGAACTTGATGAAGAAAAACCACAAGTACAAGGCTTTTCATGATTAAGGCTTTGTTAATTATAAATATTTAAAGGTCATTGTAACAGAATGTCTACTTAGCTGTAGCATGCAACACTTTAAAAAGCTCATATTTTAAAACTGTCAAGAGTAGAAATAGTTTTATGTTGGAAACTTGCACAGATCTGCTTGTAGAAGGAATAAAACTTACATTATGTACAAGATAAAACATTATAACACTTTATATTCTCAGTGTGTCCTGATCTCCCTGTTGGTTTATTGTCCACATGTCAAATACCTAAATACATTAGCATATAAAAAGATAATATGGTCGGTCTCGGGGATTAATAAGAAGTTAAAAATAATTTTTCTCTCTGAGACAAACATTCTTTCTGAAAATCTAAAAGACCTGACATGATTAGTAGCCTAAAGCTCACTTTGTAGATCAGCAGGTTTCAATGAGAGAGGCCTTTTCAGGGTCGATGTAATTGAAAATAACATTCGCCCTGAGAAGATGGAACTTTTTCATTCCAGATGTCTCTTGCTCACCGTCACCTTTAAACTTGAAATCTGACATCCACATTTTTGAATGTTAGATTATGTTCGACACAAATACAAATGTTGGTTTGTTAAAGAAAGAAAACCCCACAAAGGTCACCGAAACAACCTGAAACTGATGGATAAATAATCAGAATACTGTAAATCAACTAATGGAAATCAGACCATACTTTGAAATTGTTACTCAATAGAAAAATTTTAAAATACAAACTAGTAAAACTGTCGTAGACAAAAACAATGGTATCTCTAGATTAAAACTAATGTGACCACAGGACCATGTGTGTCCAGTAATCAGCATCTCAGGTGTCTTCAGTCTTATCAGCCAGTCTGCCTGTTTAAAGGTTAAAAGGTAGTCACAGTGCTGCCTGGTATCAGGGTGTGTACCACAGTGAACATGGACCATAGGAAGCTGAGGAGAGTTGTCTAAAGTTAGAGAGAAATTCATTGGACCAGCATGTTAAAGGTAAAGGCTAGAAGAAAGTCAGCTAAAGACTAGAAGACCATCTCCATCAGCTAAAGACTAGAAGACCATCTCCATCAGCTAAAGGCTAGAAGACCATCTCCACCAGCTAAAGGCTAGAAGACCATCTCCATCAGCTAAAGACTAGAAGACCATCTCCATCAGCTAAAGGCTAGAAGACCATCTCCACCAGCTAAAGACTAGAAGACCATCTCCATCAGCTAAAGACTAGAAGACCGTCTCCATCAGCTAAAGGCTAGAAGACCATCTCCATCAGCTAAAGGCTAGAAGACCAGGCCAGAAGACCATCTCCATCAGCTAAAGACTAGAAGACCATCTCCATCAGCTAAAGGCTAGAAGACCAGGCCAGAAGACCATCTCCATCAGCTAAAGACTAGAAGACCATCTCCATCAGCTAAAGACTAGAAGACCATCTCCATCAGCTAAAGACTAGAAGACCATCTCCATCAGCTAAAGACTAGAAGACCATCTCCATCAGCTAAAGACTAGAAGACCAGGCCAGAAGACCCATCTCCATCAGCTAAAGACTAGAAGACCATCTCCATCAGCTAAAGACTAGAAGACCATCTCCATCAGCTAAAGACTAGAAGACCATCTCCCTCAGCTAAAGACTAGAAGACCAGGCCAAAAGACCATCTCCATCAGCTAAAGACTAGAAGACCATCTCCATCAGCTAAAGGCCAGAAGATCATCAGGGTCAGATCTCACATCCATAACTGTTTGAGTCAAAGTGGACTTGAAGATGATAGAGGAGGACACCACTGATGAAAGCTAATCATATAAAACTGACAGGAATTCATTAAATGTAGTGTTAATGAGCCTCAAAGCTTCAGGGACAACATCTTCTGGACAGTCTTCTTCACAGACCAAAATGAGGCAAACAAAGAAAACAATACTGGACCTACTGTGAAACATGGAGGAGGCTCGGTTCTGTTCTAGACCTGCTTTGCTACATCTGGACCAGGGAGTCTTCGATCTGGTCAGGGTCCAAGGAAATCTTCAGACTGTCAAGACATTCTGGAGCAAAATGTGCTGCTCAGTGTCAGAAAGCTTGGTCTCAGTCACAGGTCATGAGTCGTCCAACAGGATAATGACCCAAAACACAAAAACACTCAAGAATGGATCAGAACCAAACACTGGACCATTCTGAAGTGACCTTCTCTGAGTCCTGATCTAAATCCTGTTGAACATCTGTGGAAGGCGCTGAAACATCTGGAGGAGGAACCATTCAGACCTGAAACAGCTGGAGTGGACCTGAATACCTGTGGACAGGTGAGAAGTCTCACTGAGAGTTCCAGAAATCACTTGATTGTCTCAAAAGGTTGTAGAACTATAAAATGGGTGAAGGACACCATCATTTAGTCCAGGACCGTTTGTTTTATAGGTATTCTGCTCAACCACAATTCAAAAGCAACATCTGATTTTCATTAGTTGATTTTTAGTTAGTTGTCAGATTCTAAGAATGTCAGTGACTGTTGGTTGTGGGATTGCCTGTCTTTAGGGATACTGACTACTTTATCCATGTCTGAAATTCCAAATGAAGATCCCTCCTCCTCCTGCTTTGATTGTCCATCCTATAAAAGAAAGATCGTAACATTAATATGTGAGTGATAATGATGGGATGAATAAGGATGCAGATCTTGCTTTGTGAAACGATTTACCTGTAATTTACACCTGAACTTTGCTGTATTAATCTCATTCCACTGCAGAAGAGCTGGTTTCCAGATCCTCAAGTGCAACAGCAAAATCTTCACCTTCACTCTCATTTTCATACGTTCCTGTAGTTTTGTGTGCATCTCGTTGGCCTTCTTTGTCACACACCATTTCAGGTTCTGGTTCTGCTTGTTTTAGTTTGCTTTGAGTCTCCACAGGTTCGTCCAACGTGTCTGTGGACCTCTGAGTTCCCTCTAGTGTCCCTATGTCTTCCTCAGCGTCCAGCCACACATCCTGATCGTTCTCTGTTTGCTCTAAAGGTTCCTCTGCTCTTATCTCACTGGGAATCTCTACTCTCTCCACTGTTTGTCTCTCTGGTTCTGCAGCTTGGACTTCTGGGTTCTCTCTATCCATAGACTGGATTTGTTCTACTGGTTCTGTGGGTTCCACTGCTTGGATAGCAGTGCTCTGTAACACTGGCCGACTTGCTATCACTGCTCTTTGAGTTGAATCAGATGTTGGTTCTGTCGTTTCTGTGGCGTGAGAAGGAACCTCGTTCAGCTCAGCCTGTTTCTCGCTCTCAGATGTTTGTGTTGCACCGCTTTGTGGTTCTGGATCTACTGATGCTGCTGCCAGAATGGCAGCTTCAGACGTTTCAGCTGGTTTCATGGGGTCAGTTCTCTCTGTAGATGGTGAAGGTGATGTTTGTACCTTTGCTTGCCCAAACTGTATGTTCAGTTTGAATTCTAAAGCAAGGCTTGCCGGGGACTCTAAGTTACCTGTAGATGAGATCACTCCTGTGTTTTGGGAGGTTGCTAATCCAGCGCTGCTATGTGTAGCTATCTGGTTTTGGGTAGTTTGAAGTCCTTGAGCTTCCACGGTGACTTCCTTTACAGTCGATGTCTGTTCTGTTACATCTCCGTCTGCTTCAGATTTTTCCAGATTACCTTTGGTTTCCTCAGATTCATCTTTGTGGTCGTGGACGGAGACATCCACATTTTCTGGAATTCTAGAGGTTTGCTTCTTGTCTTCAAAGTCTAGCTGGTCAGTTTTAGAACCATCGCTGATGACGGCAGCAGCCTCTTCATCTTGTCTTTCCATGACCGTCTCATCTTTGATCTGCTGATCTTCTGCCTCGTTTGATATATTTCGATGTATCTCGTTTCCTTCTGTCACATCTAACTGTTCAACTGATCCAGCGGCTCTCTCTGGGAAGTCACTCTTCACATGCTGCCTTACTTCTTGAACTATCACCTTTATCTCTTCAGTAATCCTGTCTTCTTCAATTTCATGAGTGGCTGAGAGGTTCTCTACTTCTTCATTGCTTTCATGGCAAACATCTATGATCTCTTTGTCCTTTGTAACCCCAACCTCGATGACCGTGTCAACTGTATTCTCAGCTGACCTGATGTCAGCATCCACCACTTGCACCTGGACTCTGTGGTTCACCTCCATTTCCACTGAGGGAGCGTGCAACATCATGACCACACTGCCCTCCTCTGCTGTCTCAGTCATGTCATCTCTCAGTATCAGTGTTGCGGTCTCAACTGTTTCATTGAACTCTGTTTCACTCACGATTCTACTGATCAAAGGTTCTTGAACCAAATTGTTGGGTTTCTCAGGTGAAACGTCTTTAAGGTTTTGTGTGACTTTGTGTGTTACGACAGCCTGATCAGTTACAGCCACCTTCAGCTCAGCATGTAAAAGCTCACCTGTTTTCTCCAGCTCTACGATCTCCTGTAGCTCACAGGGTTTCACTTCATGGGTGGGCTCATCAGAGACTTCAGTCTCATCTACACAGGGTTCTGGGCTTTTCTCAGGGCATATTGTTGTTTCTAAGGCTGGAGCACTCCCTGGTTCTTCATTGACAGAAGATACATGAACTGCTGTTAATGCTTGTAGCTCCTCTACAGCTTCAGGAATGTTTTCTTCAACCTGAACATCACAGGGAACACTTTCTGTTTCCTGGTCCTTCTTTCTCTCTGAAGCCTGATCCAGCTGTGAGACATGTTGTCTTCTTGTTTCTTCTGTAAAAAGGCCACTTTCTTCTGGTTGAGGAACACCTTCAAGACTTATTTGTTTTTCTAGTTCCTGAGTGGGACTTCCCTCAACATTTTCTGAAGCAGGAGGTTGAGATGTCTCTACATCTATTTTGGTAATGATCTCTTTTACAGTAGGGCATGATACTTCTGATTCCAAAGATTCTTCTGACTCCGTTTTAACTTCAGTTGTCTGTTTGGGATCATCTGTTGGAGTTGCCACTGCTGGAGAACCATCAGGGTTTACATCTTCTTTAAGCGCTTCAGGGCTCCCTGATTCTGAAGGTAACAGCGGCGCTACAGCAGGCTCTGGTTCTCGGACCTCCTTACTTTTAGGACCATCCTCTACCTCAACATTAACATCAGTCAGAGATTCTGGTTCATCTGTTTCTGCTGGTGGAACCTCATCCTCTGATATCACTTCCTTTTCCAGAGGTTGATTTTTACTTTCCTCTGACTTTAAAGTGGCTTCTTGTACAACGTCTGGACCTTCTTTAACTTCAGGTTGTTCGGTATCTTCGTAATGCTCTGTTTTAGGAGCATCTGCTTTATGTTCTGTGGCTTCTTGTTCTTCAGTTACTTCTCTGAGAGACTTCACCTGTTTCTGTTCTTCTGTATCTACTTCAGTTGGTAAAATAGTTTCTGAGAGTGATACTTCCTTAGAAAAAGACTTAACCACATCATCTTGGGACTCTAATGTAAATGTTTGTATGACTTCTAATACATCTGTGGCTTCAGCGTGGTCAAACTCAGCTCCAGTTGCTTGTAGATCTGTGTTCTCTTGCTCGTCAGTTACGTTGGTGAGATGTTTCAGTTCACCTGTGTTTACTGGAGCTTGTGAAACACTTCCTGAGAATGAAACTTCTTCCCGGGTCTTTGTTGTTGGTGCTTGTTCAAATTCTTGGTCCGTTTCTTCTTCAGCTGTTTGTAGATCTATGTTCTCGGACTTATCAGTTACTTTGGTGATGGGCTTTAACTGTTTCAGTTCTTCTGTATGACCATTAGCAGGTAAAATACTTTCTGATCGTGACAATTCTTTATTAAAAGACTGAAATGCCTCTTTTTGAGACTCAAATGTTTGCACAGCTTTGAGTTCCTCTGTAACTTCAGCGTCTTCAGCAGCTCTATCTGTCTGTGGCTTTTTATGTTCTGAGTCATCTGTTACTTTGGTGAGGGACTCTACCTCTGAGAACATTTCTTCTTTATAGAGAAACTGAACTCCATCCTCTTGTGAATCTGATGCGGGTCCTTGTACAACTCCTTGGTCATTTTTGACTCCATCCATCTGTAGCTCCATCATTTCTGACTCAACAGTTAATTCAGTGAGAGATTTGACCCTCTTCTGTCCATCTGTATCTGCTGATGAAGTACTGTCTGAAGCTTCCTCCTTAGACTCTGATGTTGGCGCTTGTATAACTTGTAGTACTCCTTTAACCTTGTCCTGGTCAATTTTGGCTCCATTAATTTGTGGCTCCTTGTTTTCTGGTTCATCCGTTTCTTCGGTGAGAGACTCGACCTGTTTCTGGTCATCTGAATCTACCTGAGCTGCTGAGATTCTCTTTGAGAAGGAATCTTCTTTGTTAAAATACTGAACAGCATTCTTGATGGACTCTAATGTTGGTGCTTGTATAACTTCAGGTTCTTCTATCACCTCAAGTTGGTCCATTTGATCTCCCTCTGCTGGCAATTCTTTGTTTTGTGGCTCATCAGTTAACTCAACCTGTTTTATTTCCTCTGTGTCTTTTTCAGCTGTAATGTTCTCTAAGACCAATGCTTCCTTCTTTATAGATGAAACCACACCCTCTTCTGGTTCTAAGGTTGGAGCTTGTAGAACTTCTGGTTCTTCTTCACTTTGGTCTCTTTTCTCTCCATCTGTTTGTGGCTCTTTGTCCTCTGGCTCATAACTTATTTCATCAAGTAACTCGACTTGTTCTACTTCATCTGTGTCTTTTTCAGCTGATGTAATGTTTTCTGAGACTGATGCTTCCTTCTTTATGGATGAGACTACACTCTTATCCAGCTCTAATGTTGGAGCTTGTAGAACTTCTGACACTTCTTCACTTTGGTCACTTTTAGCTCCAGTTGTTTCAGGTTCTTTCTCTTCTGTCTCATCGATGACTTTAGTGAGATGCTCACTTTGTTTGGGTTCCTCTTCATCTGTATCAGGTGGTCGTATATCTTCTGAGGATTGTTCTTTAAGTGACTCCTCTGTTATCAACACAACAGCTTCTGCTGTCAGTGTTTCCAAATCATCCAAAACAGGAAGTGATTCTTCAGCTTGCTCAGAAACGATGGTCTCACTGACCTCTTCTACTGGAATTGGGACTTTTGTTTCACCAGCTGCATCCTCAGTTTCAACAACTGCTTCTTCTTGAGAGTATTTTTCAGCTTGAACCATCACTACTTCTTTGGGTGTGTTCTCAGTAGATAGAGCCGACATATGCTCGCTCTCATTGCCTGTTTCTGACTCTTTAATGTTTTCTTGTAACTCTGAAACGCTGATCTCATAAACTTCATCTGCAGCAGGCTCAGCTGTGTCGAACTCCTCGGTAGAAACCTCTGACGCAATTTCTGTTGAGAGAGCTTCACTGAGCTGAGAGATGTTCTCAGTTTGGGCCGTTGCTGCGAGCTCATTAACGGCTACGATCGCTTCAGTGTTTAGGCCCGTTTCTAGGGCGGTTGCTTCTGATCTTCTGTGTCTTTCCAGTAGTTTGGGTTGGTCAGTCACAGATGATGTAAGTATCTGATGCGAGATGAAACAAACGACTCTTTCAGAACTTGGTTCCTCTGAGCACACTGGGATCTCTGCTGGTCTTACAGAGATGGTCTGAGAAACTTGATGCAGTAGCACTTCTGTGTCCATGACTATGTATTCTGCTGGTACTGGTGTTGTGTTTCCTGATGTTTTTGAGGAGTCCGTTAACTGGGAAACAGCAGAAATCATTTCTGTTTCATCAGCCAGAGTAGCGTCCACTGGCTCTGGAGCGGTTATGGCCTCGGATGTGATCTCATTCAGGTCCTCTGCAATGGTTTCATCTCTTGCTACTTCCTCAGCGATCAAGGCTGGACTGGGTTCTGTTAGGACCCCCTCCTCTGTAATATCACTGAGCTGCTGATGGTTACTGATTGATTCTGAGAGCTCCTCTGGTTCTTCACTTTCTAACATTTGTTTGTTCTTTGGGATCTCCTTTGTCTCACTACCATGGCTTAAGACCGCCTCTGTTTTCTTGTTAGGGACGTCCTCTTGGAGTTCACCTTCTTTCTCTGTGTAACTTTCTAAATCTGCCTGTGTTTGTGTTTGAACTGATGTCTCTGCTGGATCAAATTCAGAGAGTGGAACCACAGCGGGAGTCTCAGAGTCCTCGTCACCTGAAGCTACTTCCTTATCAGCCTCATCAGACGATACCTGGTCCTGCCTTTCAGCAGACTTTCTGTCTCTTTTTCCTGGCAGGAGTTTCTTTATGGAAAAGGAGGAATCATCTTGATCTTCACTGTTGATTTCATCCTCATCATTTACTCTTCGTTTCGGGGTGACAAGTTTTTTAAATGATTTCCAAGTTGACCCTTCATCTCCATCTGGAGGACTTCCTTTTTGTTTGGGTGATGAGGCCAGAATCTCTTGCACCTCGTCAGATGTTCCTAGAAGTGTCTCTTTAGGTCCACTGTCCCGCTTGTTGTCTTCATTATTCTTTTGCGGTGTTTCTTCATCAGAGTCTGATGTTTTCCTGCTTCTCCTTCTTCCAGATCCACACAGAACAGCTTCCCAAGACACAGATGAATCTTTTCTCTTTTTTCCTTCCTCTGTGCTGTGATCTGATACTTGCTCTCCTTCACCTGGTTTTGCTCCATCCACCAGACCTTGGATTTGCCCCTCTTCGTTGTCCACAGAAGGTCTCTTTGCACGTTTTTGTGGAGTCATGAGTTTTTTAAAGGAAGCCCATGCACCTTCTTCTCCATCTGCTGCCTTGGCAGAGGGTAGTGTTGAAGTTTCTTCCTTCTGGTTGTCAGCTGACTCTGTAGAAGACATCAGCTGATCAGAACTGTGTTCTCCAGAGTCAGACAGTTTTGCATCACTTGATTTTCTGCCTCTCTGCTTTTTGCAGAGTTTCTTAAAACTGGAACTTGACATGAGCCTTTTCAAGGGACTGGCTTGAACTTTGTCCTTTTCTTGAGAGTCCAGTATTTCATTCACGACTATGGAGGGAGGTTTAGCTTCATCTGTCAGGTTCTCAGCTGTAGCTCCTTTAACCCCAGGAGAAACCTTCTCCTCTTCCTGTTGTTGTTGACCTCGGCTCACTGGCTCTGCAGCCACGTTCTCGCCCATGTCTAACAGTTCTTTCCCAGTGATCTTATCGTCCACAAGGCTCTTTCTTTTTCGGAAGCTAGAAAAGATTCCAGTAGTGAAAAACCTTTTAAATTGGGTGGTGATCTCCTTTCCATCAGGACTAGTGGGAGATGTTTGACATGCTTCCTCCTCAGGTGTAAGTGTAACCTCGTCACTGGCCGGTGAAGTTGTTCCTCCATCGTCCTCTTTAGTTTCTGTTGTATTTTCATCTGTTTTTTCCAGTAAATCTGGAGGTGTAACATCAGTCAGAGTCTTATAAGTAGTTGAATCATTATCACCAGCGTCCTGCGCTGCGTTACGCTCTGTGTCCTGTTGAGCTTTCTCTATTATTTCATTTGAAGTCTCTTTAATGTCTTCTGATTGATTTGGTTCCTCCTCAGGCTCCTGTCTTATTTCATCTTTGTCAGCAGAGCCTCTCTTTACTGTGAGTTTTAAGCTAATATTGCTGAAAATTCTTTTTAAACTTTCATTGATATCATTCTGCTTGGCATCCATTTCGATCATTTCCTCTGGTCCAGCTGGGTCTGCTTCATCAGGCAGCTCCTTTAGAATAATCTGATCATTTTCTCCAGGTGTTTCTTCTTTCAGTGGTTTTGAAGCATCTGCATCTGCAGAAAAGACAGCTAAACCAAAAAAGGATTTCACAATTAAAACACTTCAATTCCAAGCACTGAAGTTCATCAAGTTGTGCTTTTGTTGAAGTGATATGTGGAGCTTTGTAGTGAGCAGTGGTGTATAAAACACGCTCACCCTCTACGGCGAGCTCATCCTCACAGAGACCATTAGAGGCGGCGATGGAGCTGTCTGCTTTTATGTTGATCTCAGAGATCTGCTCAGTTTTTCTCAGAACCTGAAACAAAGAACATGTGAATGTAGAGAGCACCTCCAGCTATGAAGTCAACAATAGATCTTTCTATAATTCATTTATAAATACCAGTCATACCAGAATGTAAAATAAAGCAGCTAATGAGAAGCCCAATGGAATTTGTTTCCCTGTGAAGGGAAGCAAAGGATTTCCACCTGTGATCACTGACGTTTGCTGCGTCTTAAGTCCTGTTTTTTAAACAAACAATACAGTCCAGTCACTGATTGTTGGGGGTGCTGGTGACCTTTCACTTAACCGTACTAATTGCCTAAATCTCAAGTCCATGAGACAGATTAGTGTGGAGAGTCTGAGCTGGTTTTAGGAAATAAGAAACACATGTCCAACAACTAATATGAAGCAGTTTGTTAAAGACATAAATATAAAAGTAATGAGACACAGATTGAACATAAATGCTTTGTTAAAGGCATACTATAAGTTTTTCATATTTTTAAATCTTTTCCTTGAGCCAGTCTGTGCTAATCTGACCCTTTACAGTGTTAATGAAAACTCACTCAGCCCCATCTGCTGCTTGGATCCAGAATACCACGTTTGCAGCTTCTGATTCTCCCGGTGCCCCTGAAGTCTCACAAAGTCACGTATCTCACGAGGGTTAGGCTAACCCAATGTGACTAGCTGTTATGCTAGCACCAAAGTGTTTTTAGCTCATGATTCCTGATTTTTTTCCAGTCTCTCTCTGCTTGAACACAGCTGATTTCTTTGAATGAGGGATGAACCGCTCCAGTAGAAAGCAGTGAAGGCTGAGGAGACATTTCAACAGTTAGATTTAGGTGTTCCTGCATAAACAATGGTGCTAACATTTTTACAGAAGTGATTTAAAATGGACACTAGGGGGTGCCAAAACAAGCCAAGCTGCATAGTATGCCTTTAATATTCATAAATGATAGAAAAGACCTGGCATTCATTGAAGGAATTCATGTTCCCTGTTGCCTTTTAGAGTTTTTAACTAAGATCAACTTATGTTGAGAGAAATGATGGATTTACAGTCGTTATGGTCAAATCTTGCAAATAACGTTGTGGGATACCTTGTGTTTTATAAGATCCTGCAAGATTAGTACGAATGATTCTCAGCTACAACCTAATCAAAATCTAGCTCCATTTGAAAACTGACCAACTTAAAACTAACGTATTTCTGTTTGTTGATTAGTTATGTGGCCATCTTGATTTGGGTTGACTCCAAAACATAAAGCCACAGGTTTAAAGAAAGCTTGTGTGAAATGTGGTGCTCATAGTATGTGATGTGGATGACTCTTAAAGCTACACTCAGGAGCTTGATAAACAATGTAGCTTTTAACATTTTTTTAATGCCTCTTAACAACGTTCTAGTACAGCTATAAATATATTGTGGAGATAAAAAAAACAAAAGAGATCAATAAAGTGGTTGTCCCGCAGTTATCTAAAAACTTCAGCCTATTGTTCGGACTGAACGATTATCATCAACTGACCTTAAAGCGGCTCTCTGGATTATTTTTCTCTGTATCAAAGTTTTCTAAATGTTCTAAATGATATTTCAGGTCTAAACTATGATCTATGGGTTGAGTTCCACAACATCTGTCATTCTGATGAAGACCCTCCTTCCTCCTAGAGACCCCTTTCCATTATTTCTTGCCGCCGACATTTTTCAGCCAATGAAATTCAAATGTCTGCATTCTCTCAACATGCATCGACCAAACCTGTACCAGTAGGGGGCGCTGTCGTACAGGACGCTCCGTGTGTTTCTCTGCTGTCTCAGCCGTTCACTGAGGACTCACGGCTCATTTCTACTAAAAACCTACCCATTCTCCAGCTAAAGATGGATTTATTTTTATTTTTAAACCTTTCACCTCACAGAATGGCAAGGCTTGACAGGATTATGCGTTTATTTTGGTCAGAAAGTTCATCCAGGGCCGAGTCAAGTTCAGCTTCAGAGTCCAGCAGCAGCTCTCTGCTAACAGAGCTAATATCAGAAGCAGCAGGGACAGAGAGGGCTCATCAGACCCTCGTAGTGTTGTTGGAATAAGATTGTGAACTTTGAGTGATTAAACCCTACACATTGAGCTGTACAGTTCATGCCCGCAACGTATATGCGCCATGTGCACACGCGCACACGCGACCGGACGCGTGTGTCAAGATGTTTTGAGGAGGAGCCTTTGGACGCTAGATTCAAAAACTGCTCTCTTGATGAAATCCTCCAGAGTGCGGCTTTAAATGTAAAAAAAAAAAAAAAAGCTTCAGGAAAAATAAACTATATAGACAATGATGCAAGAAACATTAGATTTTTACAATGTATTCAGAAAAATTCTGAATGCTTGGTTTGCATAAAGGCTTACTGTGCAGTTTAGGCTTGTTTTTAGCACCCCCTAGTGTCCGTTTTAAATCACTGTTGAAATGTCTCCTCAGCCTTCACTGCTTTCTACTGGAGCGGTTCATCACTCATTCAATGAAATCAGCTGTGTTCAAGCAGGGAGAGATAAAGGACGAGATACGTGACTTTGTGAGACTTCAGGGCACCGGACTGGAGAATCAGAAGTTGCAAACATGGTATTCTAGACACAAGCAGCAGATGGGGCTGAGTGACTTTTCATTAACCCTGTAAAGAGTCATATTAGCACATACTGGCTCAAGGAAATATTTAAAAATATGAAAAAGTTACATAGTGTGCCTTTAAAGGTATCTATATTTATTTAAAAACTATATTCAGCTGTAAAACTTCAGTAATTTGTTTCTTCACGTCACAGCAGTGGTGTGTTGTACCATCACAACTCATAATGATGAAATAATCACCTAAAGTATCACAGAACAACATTTTAAATCTGGAGCAGTAATTCTTCCAGCACAGTGCTGTCAGCGTTACTTCCTGTTGAACAAGAGCAGGTAATGATGCTGTACACAAAATAATCAATGATGCCTTCTGCTGAGTGCTGCGAAGAGGAAATGTTATCTCTCTCTGGGGCTTCAGAAGGAGTTCAGTGAATTAAAAATCACTGCAACATTCATGAAACAGCACAGACAAGGTTCTTAGAGGACAATATGATTTTAAAAAGGTTCGTCAGTTTAAAGGAAGAAAAACATTCTACATTTGTGGGGAAACATGTTTTGTTTAAATGTGATAAATTGTTGCCTTGTGAAACAGAGGAGTTAAAAAACGGAAAACTAAACGCCTGTGTTCTTGTGGATGCATCACTTTTAAAGGACAAGGACTTTTTCTTTTAATGGATGAGCTGGCAGCAGCAGCACCGTCCTGACAACAAAACTCAGCCTCAGCATCTTTCCAGCATCTTCCCCATCAGCCGAATCCCCGCAGAGTTTTTAACAGCTGAAATCAAACAACTAAAAATCGCTTTTCCCAGGATTTAAATAATTAGATACCTTGTCATCAATATTCTGCTCAGTTTCAGCATCGCTCACTTTTTCGCTCTCCTCCTCCTCCTCCTCCTCCTCCTCTGCTGCTGCATCGCTTTTGGCCTCCCGTTGTGCAGACTGAGCGTCTCCCATGATGATCAGAACTGCAGTGTTTCTCTATCCGAACAGACCTGCACAAGTGATGAAAAAAAATCCCACCAGGAGAGAAACAAGTCCGCAGCTCCGTGAGCCGAGAGGGACGGTCGGTCGGCTCCCTAATGCTGCAGCCTGGATGTTGGGAAACTAGTTTTTTTTTTCAGCAAGACTCCTCCCTACAAGATCACATGAAGCTAAATGAGCCGAGCCTGGCCCGGTCCAGCCCCATTCTGAATGCATCAAAGACAGAAAGAAAGAAAGAAAGAAAGAAAGAAAGAAAGAAAGAAAAGGTTGGAAAGTCATTTTAAAGAGCTAACCCTAAAGAAGAAACCTAGAAAAGAACAATCATAAAAAATGTGTAAATTACATCCAACAGTTAATGACTGAAAAACAAAACAAGGAGAGGACAGCATTTTGATGATAACTTTGGCTCATCCTCTCCTTTTTCCATCTCTTATTTGTGTATCTATTTGTTGCATCATTGTGGTGTCCAAAGAAAGGCCTGTGGGACATTTGTGTGATTTTTGCACATCTCGTGGTCCAGTTTGAGAAAAGTTGTTTTTAGGAAACCTGCTGCATCTTTTTAGGAGATGCAGCAGGTTTCTTTGTTTTGTCATTAATTTTTAGGGTAAAATTTTGAGATTGCTAGTTGTAAAAAGTGCAGACAAGCAAATGTCATAGTCAGCCTTATTCATTTTGTTTATAAAGTACCCGTTCATCTCAAAGCACTGAACAAGTCACCAGGTCCAGATCATTTTAGGTCCAAATTACAGTAACTGTAATTCAGTTAGAATACAATGAAATAGTCAATATGTTCTGCTTTAATGTGACAAAACAGATTGGCGTGAATCGTCACTTCAATGGAATCTCCCATTCTGAGCAGTCTGAGGGTGATAGTGAGAAGAAACTCAACCAACCAACAAGCAAAACAATCAAAAAGGTTTTTTAACCCCAGAGGGAAATTAAATATTTCAGTAACTTATTTAAGTTAATCAGACTCATCATATCAGTTTATAGCTGCTTGCAGGAAGGATCTTCTGAGTTGCAGTGCATCTGAAGAACCTCTGACTGAAGACACTGTCTTGAGGATGCTCAGGGTTCTCAATCATGTTCTTTTTATGAAGCGTCCTCCTTTGTCCAATCAGCTCTAGAGGCTCCACAGTCCCCAGAACAGACCCCGCCTTCTTCATCAGTTTGTTTAACTTTTTAAGATCACTGGTTCTGATCTGCTGCCCCAACAGGTGACTGCAGATGTGATCAAACTCTCCACAACAGACTGATAGAACATCTGTAACATCTGGCTGCAAACATTGAAGGATCTCATCTTCCTCCAGAAGTCCAGTCTGCTCTGTCCCTTCTGTAAACAGCTTCACTGTGTCTCCAGTCCAGTCTGCTGTCCAGGTGAACACCCAGGTATTTATTCCTCCATCACCTCCACTTCTTCTACCAGGATGGAAAAATTGTTGGACGTATTCCTGCTTCTCCTAAAATCCACAATCATCTGCTTTGTTTTGTTCACACTGAAGTTGTCACCAGTCCACAAAGTGGTCCACCAGGTCTCTGGACTCAGTCTTTGTCCATCTGTGATACATTAAACAACCATAGAGTCATCTGATTATTTCTGCAGATGACAGGACTCTGACTAACTGAAAGTCTGAGGTGTTCGGAGTAAAAAGGAGTGGTGAGAGTTCAGTTCCCTGTGGTGCTCCTGTGCTGCTGGCCACCTGGTCAACACTTCAGTCTCACAACCTGAGGTCTGGTAGTACATGTGAACAAAACACATGATATAATAGTGATTATTTATTCAACAAACCAAAAGCTGAAAACTAAATCCACCACGGTTTAACAGCTTGTACCACCTTAAGAGGCTTTGACGTGTAATAATCTTCTGAATGATGCCATCAGGCTCTTACTTTGGAGTGAAAGTATTTCAGTCCTCTTTTCTTACAGGTTTACTTTATTAAAGTCTGCTGTCATTTGCTTTGGCCATGAACTGGTTGATGAATGGACCATTGCAGCACCTTGATTCTTTTATTTTATTAAACATTATTTTGTAGATCTGCTGCTGTGTTTGTGATCATTGTTCTGTTTCTGACCCAGTCTGGTCCAACCTCCAGCTGTTGGACAGATGGATTCACATTGGACTCACTCTCTTGTAGCTGCAAAAAAGCCCAGACCCTGACCCCACCACTACCGGGCCCTAATGTGTTTGTGTTCTTTGATTTTGTTTTGGAGCACTGCATGAAAACCAGATATATCAATGTTGATCTGGTTTCTCCAAAGGAGTCTGTTCAGAGGTCTTTGTTCATATTTACCTTTGCAAACCTCCATTTTTAAAGCTCTTTTGGCACTAGTGACCTCAACAGGAAAGGGTAGAGAGAAAGGGAGGACATTCTGTGATGAGTGATGCATGTGATGTTATCCTGAGGTCAACTTTAGAAATCAAGTATCTATGAGCCATGCAGCATCCTCCCACCATCATGTCAAGCTCCTAAGGAAGTATGGCTGATTTAATTTCAGAGAACATGAGCAGCTTACTGATGGCATTCTGAAATTATTCAACCAATTTAACAGATTCTCACCAGCCAAGCTGGATTTGATTGTCCTACAGAACACTGTGACATACCGCAGCAGCCTATGGAAATATTCTGAGCTTTCTAATCCAAGCAGGACGTTTCCATGAAAATGGAAATCAGCTGACTGATCAAGCCAAACAGACCTAATGTGATTTAGAGGAACATGTGGGTGAAAAATCATGAGCCAGTCAGGAAGACACTAAACAGTCCAACAACTTTAGGACGTCCAGTTCAGAGGAAACGCTGCTGGAGACGCTTGACCTTCGATTCCAAATCTGTAATGTTCAAACCCGTCTGAAGTATTCAGAAGGTTGACTGGGTTCTGACTGGAACCGTTAATGACACTAATAATAATCTAACTCATTCCGCCTCATCTGGTCGGTGTGTATTTTTTATTTAACTTCCAGCCAGTTTGGATTACATAAACATAATCAAATAAACATTCTTCAGAATAATTAATCATTCTAAAAAAATCAAATGCTAGATTCTGAATTAAATAGTTTGAAATAAATTGAATTAAAGTCTGAAATAAGCTAAATAAAATCTTATAGAGTAAGAATCCAGTGTCCATCAGGTCTCAGGAGGTCGACTGAATTTGTAAAATAAATAAAATAAAACCATTGTGGAGGTGAGAGAAGATCAAACAAGTCAGATTCAAAATCAAATCCAATTACATTGTTTTTCATCTTTTTCAATTATCAGTGATTTTATCAATTAAAATAGACTCAAGTTAAAATAAATTTTTCTTTTTTGAATACATTTCTGCAGAAGTATTCTTGGGGTGAAAATGTTCTATAAAATTTTGTACAAAATTCCCTGCAAATAAATTTTTTGTAAATGAAAGATATTGATCTTTTGACCAAATAAAAATATTTTTATTTAAGAAATGATAATTGCATCTCCACTGCTCTAATTTTTTTAGTGAGATGGCTTTGTATCATTTTCCAGAAAAATGTATAAGCGGGTACAAAATACCAGTAACTAAACACAGAAAAGCTAATACAACTAAACATGTTCTTACTCACTACAGTCTGACCTGAGGTCAGCCTCTTCTGAACTTTTCTAAAATGTAGGTTTAAAAACATTTATAAGTTAGAACCTTTAAGAGAAAAAAGATGATCTTATTTAATCAAATTAATTTTATTTATCAAATATTAACACATCTAAACTTTGATGACAGCAGCACATCTGATTAAGAGATGACAGAGAGAGACATGTTTGTCATGTTTTGGTGTTACGTCACTTTTTAAGGATTAGGGAGTGATGATTTTAGCTGTTGCTGTTTTGTAAGCAGACTCTATGTCTGTTCTCACAGAATAAGATTCATTACAGTTTGAATCTCCTCTTTATGATGCATCACAAATCAGCAGGAAATAGATCTACCTGTGAGTAATAATAAAGTATCCCGACCCTGAAAGGCAGGCTGTTGTAAATCGACCAGAACAGGGATTTATAGTTTAAATCCCTGATGGTAAATGTCTCCTATACATCTCACCGGCTGAGCTGCAGTTTCTTTACCTCCAAACCGTGCTTAGGTTCAAAGTTTGCTTAAAGTTAGGCACATTTTTCTGTCATGTTCTTAAATCACAAAGACTTATGTAACTTTCAGACAATGTTTTGTGCATAAGCAAGTTTATCAATGAGGACAACAAAGACCCTCAGCTGGGAAGATCTAAGGAGTGATTTGTGAGATATCTTGTATTAATCTCTACAGTTTAAAAACTTGTTATGCAGCGTTTTTCTGTTTGAACTGACTTTGGATGATGGGTGAATGGATAGAATGTCTTCATTAAAGTAAGAAGTCTAGTTTTCTTGTTTCTGATCCTGAAGGAGAATCCTGACATCCTCACCTGTCAGGTAATAATTCAGTCTGCTAGTTAATTGTTGTGTAAATATTTGAGTGTTTCTTAGATTCTCTTCTCCTAACTGTGGTTTTCTTTATATTTCTGTATATCTTTAGAAATAAAAATGTGTGCGTTGTAGGAACTCTGGCTTCTCTCTTCAAGGTCAAGATCAGCTAAAATTAGACTCATAATTAATAATTCAATAAGATTTTGTCATTCTTATTTATTTGCTGCATGTTGATTAAAACAGATGTGATTCTGCTGATTTAAGTTGTTGTTTTGGAGAAAACAGCTTGATTCGTCTCATTCAAGAGATTAATAGTTCAGTAAATTTCCTCTCACATAAATCTGGAATTAAACTATTTAACTCTAAAATATCATTTGACTTAATAAATGTTCTGCTTTATAGCAGCGACCTGAGAGCTGGAGCTTGAGACCTTACAACAGGAGCAACTCGCCACTCCAGTTGAACAAAGTGAGATCTTGGGAAATCAGGAAGGAACATCTCCAAACACATGACAGAGACATTCATGTTAATCAGATCAGATGCTCCGAGACATTAATGCTGTTATGTGAACCTCTAATAGGTTGAAATAATCAGAGTCACCACTCATGTAACTGGAAACAGCTGATGTTTTCTCCACTGGAAACAGCAACTCCTGATGCACCATAATGTAATAAAACACAGGGGGTCTGAGTGAGTCCAGCTCCATGTGCATGTCTGTCCTCTTCTTTTTCCTGACCTTTGGAGGGTATCAAATATAAACAGGAGGATGAAATTCTAATCTAATGACTGAGTCCTTTTAATCCTTAACGTGAGTCAAGGGAGTCAGCAAAAAGTCTGACATGATGAAACTGATCTCTGATGCTTTCAAGTCTTTCAGTGCGCAAGAGATTGTCCTTTTCTCAGATTTATGAGATTTATTTAATGACGCCTCTTTCTGGCCATTTATTATGTGAAATCTTTGTCAAACTGAGTTAGTTTGGCTTTCCTAATGGTCCCACCAAAGAACCAGTTGGTTAAACACACATCCACCAGGTGTGATGTATGTGTAGTGATGTTAAGATCAAAGAGAAAGAGAAGCTCAAGAAATGTCCAGGGCTGAAACAATACAGAAAGTCAAAGCCTTAAAAGTGCCAGAAGTTATCAAAGCACTCCAGGTGTTGACCCCAAAACTGGAAAAGAGGCTCAGAAAGATCTGTGTCCAGAAGAGGGCGGCTCTAGGAACAGCTACTGACCCTCAGGCCTCTGGAAGGGGCAGGTTTTATCATTTAGAAATCTTCAAAAACAAAGTTTTAAAGACCCCCCATAGGTCTAAAATATAACATAGCACTGCCACTGGCGTGTTAAGATTGAAAACTTATTTAAAGCTTGAAAAACTGAAAATGGAACAGGAGTCATTAAAAAAAAAGTCAATATTTAAAGCTTAAAGCCTTCAACTTGTAGGTTTTTTTATTCATGTATTTTTTTTTTTTGCTACATATCAGATCTGTTGTGCAATAAATATATATTTTATCTGGTTTTAAATGCTTTAAAGTTTATTTTTTACAAATGACCAAATCTAAATACAATATACGGTACTAGCCTAGTGAACTAGACCATCAGTTCTGCTCTGCAGACTTTATATAACCACTATACTATATATCCACATACTGTATATAGTCTGGTTTACCAGGCTAATGTACCTGAACTTGAGATAACTTATTGTCGCCATCTAGTGGCCACATGTCTGTATTACAGCAACATGGTTCCCTTTAAATAACTATTGCTTTCTTTAAACGTTGAATATTAATAGATGACAGAAAAGTAAATAAATTATTTTCTGTTTGTTGTTACTAAAGAACAAAAACAGCCAAATATATGAACTTGCCATTTTTGACCAGATGGCTGAAACAGGAACCAAAACAGAAAAATATTCTTGTTTTCATTTTGCTGGTGAAGGTTCTTTATTTAAAACCCTTTTTTGGATTATTTTCATTTTGTTTCTGTGGGAAATCTTCAGCCTCAGGTGCTTTCATTCATGATCTTATTTTTATAGGGTTCAAGAATCAGTTCCACTATAGAGGAGTGTTCATCTACAGCTGAGTGACCAACCATCAAAGTCCCCTCTGAGGGTGATTCAAACTGTAAAGGACTTTATTCAACGACTGGTTTTGGAAACACTAGATCACCCAGCCTCCCACGCCTCCATCCATCCATCCATCCATCCATCCATCTATCATTGCAGCAGCTGGCTTGATGGAACAGAATAATCTACCATCATCATTCGTGTTTCTGAGACTTCCTAGTGAGATGTTATCTTGCTGCACATCAGCTCATGTCTTCAGTGACGCAGGAGGAATGTAGAAAGTTTAGTTTCTAGACGCCACTCCTCTTAGACAGGTGTATCAGTGATGATGAGGAGCAGTTCTCTAAACTCATCCTCTGATGCTCCTGTTCTCACGCTGCTTGTTGGATTTGACTACATGATCAGGATTATCTAGAGAACACATAAAAACATCAGCAGGGGGCCTACAGAAAAACTGACAGCTATACAAGTAAGAAAGGAGGATTTTGTCTTTATAAGTTTCCATCTTCTAAGATTTATAAATTAAATGATGTCTGTTCTGACCTCTAAAGACAGCACATATAACAGAGTCTGATTTAGGTTGTGTCCTCACTGTTAAATCAGACTAACTGATCTTCACAGCATCATGTTCACATTTCATAAAGCTGCTCTGTTTTCTCTCAGTTTAATCTATAACTTATTTTATAGTCTGACCACTTCCTTCACACTAATCTTAGCATGTACTTTTTAGACATGTAAAACTTGTTTGGTGAGTTGAGAAATGTCCTTGTGGATCAAGAACATTTATCTAAGATGACCTGATACTGGATGCAGAAAATGTTCTCACAGTTCTCACTTATTATAAAAGCTTCCATGTTTGTGTCTCTAAGGCTGCATGTTTGACTGATCTCAGGCCAGTTTGATGTCTTTAAAGATTCAAGACATGAACAAGTAGAAGTTCTGAGACTCTTAAAAGTGTCAAGCATTTATAAATCTATTATTATTTTTAACTTTTAACACTTTATCAGCTATAACTTAAGGAGCGGTGTCCCGTCATTTATGCAAAAATAAAAATCTGAACATTGTGACACATAATTAGGGTGCCACTCTGACGTGTGTTTCTGAGTAAAAGTAGTAAATAATCATACCCATCCTAGAAAGCTTCCTAAACAGCCAAATAGAGTTCATGTCCTTCAGGACTGATGAGCTAACAGCTAGTCCAATCTCCTAAACTTCACATCCAGTCTCACCATGTTTTTATACTTCTATCAGTTTGGGATTACAGTTATTTACAAGCAGTTTATCCACATCCGACCAGCAGCAGAAAGCACTGGGTGTCAAATCTGGAAAGAATGTATTCACTTCATTACACTACATTACTCCACTGTCATGACCCATGTCTGTTTGACTTTGTGTTCTGCCCGTTGTCCCTGATTAGTTCTGTTTGTTTACCATGTGTGATCTAGTCCTGTGCATTATGTTTAATGTCCAGTTTATTCATCATGTCTGATAGTTTTAATTTTGTCTGGTTCGAGCCCCTGTGCTGCCTTCATGCTCTCCACTCCTCCCTCACCCACTCATTGTCCTCACCTACCAACCGCCTGTTCCTTGTTCTCCTGATTGTACCCTCTTGTATTTAAACCCTCTTGTATTTTCACTCATTGTTGGATTGTCTGTGATGTTTACCTGTTCTGTTTTCCTGTTATACCAAGCCAAGTCCTCAGTTTTAATCAATCCTTTAAGTTCATCTGACGTCTCCTGCTCCTCCATCTCACCTGCACCATTGGGTCCTCCACCTCAATCCTGAGTCAGTAGGGATACCTTGTATGGATTTAAAGGCATACTAGGCAGTTTTGGCTTGCTTGTAGCACCCCCTAGTGTCTGTTTTCAATAACTGCTATAAAAATGAACTGTTGACCTCTCCCCTCGCTGTGCGCCCGTGTTTTCCATCATCAGATAAAGGTTTTCTTTGTTTCTTTGCTCCACCATGATGAACACAATACAACAGATCTCTTAGCTCCTGATGTTCAGCTGGTCTGTCCTGAGCAGGTTCTGAGGTGGAGACATGGATTACCTTAAATCGTTACTGCTTCTTGCGAGATACGTGACTTTGTGAGACTTCGAAGTTGCAAGTGTGGTATTCTGGACACAAGCAGCCGATGGGGCTGAGGGACTTTTCATTAACCCTGTAAAGGGTCATATTAGCACATCACATTTCAAAATGGCCAAAATATCCCTTTAAAATAAATCTGTGTGCAGTCTTAACGGTCTCTTAAAGGTGTTTTTAACATGTGATATCATGTCAGCCGAGTCACAGAGTCTAGAATATCAGTCCTGTTTCATCTCTCACACACACACACACACACACACACACACACACACACACACACACACACACACACACACACACACACCACAGCTATCAGCACGGCAGAAAAGAGATCCACTTCCTGATCATTATCTACTGTTGCAGGTCAAGTGGAGCATTTTATTATGTGAATGAGATTTTATAACTTTTTATTCCCCATGTGTTACAAAAAGTGACTTACATTCTTTTTCTTTACACGTAAATGCTAATGAAGTGATGTTATATAATAATAAAATATATATGTTTTATAATTCTTGCATCTAAAAACAGATTCTCTCTTGTTTCCCTCAGATATGAGAGACAGACTGGAGCACCTGCACCATGTAACGGCTGACTCTGAAGGTTTCAGCTCAGTGGAGCTGGACAGCCTGTCAGAACCAGAACCAGCTGATCCTGAACTGGGTGGAATCCTAAACGAGGCCCAGAGAATCCGTCTGGAAATTCAGCAGATCCAGAACGACATCGGTGAGCTGCAGGAGGTGAACTACCAGACTATCAACAGAACCTCATTCCACAGTGTGACAAAACGGGACTCTAACACTATTGGAGCAGATATTAAACACAGAGGAGAAGCTGTGCTGCAGCAGCTGCACATGATGAATGACCTTCGACGAGAGCTGGAGGCCCAGCGTGGCCCCTTTGACCCCGCAGTACGAATAGCCCGGACACAGTACCACTATCTCAGCAACGCTCTGCAGGAGGTGATGTTCAGCTACAGCGACACGGAGATGAGCCACAGGGAGGCTTGCAAACGTCACATCCAGAGGCAGATGGAGGTGGTGGGAATGGAGGCCACCGAGGAAGAGCTGGAGGAGAGGATGGAGGGCGAGGAGCTATCTGTGTTCAGCATCCAGATGGAGGGGAAATCTACCCGCTCTGCCCTCATGCAGATTGAGAGCAGACACCAGGAGCTGGTGGAGCTGGAGAACAGAATCCAGAACATCCAGGAGCTCTTCCTGGACGTGGCCGTGCTCATGGAGGAGCAGGGAGCTGTGGTCAAAAACGTTGAGCAAAATGTCCAGAATGTCGAAGTGATTGTTCAGGATGGAACAACCGAGCTGGAGAAGGCTACAGCTTCTGACAAAAACAACCCATTCAAGAAGATGTTCTGTGGCTGTTTTCCATGTTACCACAGCTCACTTTAATCCAGCCTCTAGTGGGGAAAATACTGTTTGATCTTTATTGTTTCCTCAAGTAAGGATAAACCAAATGTGAAGCGCAGAAAATAAAGGATGTTTTCAGCTAAAGTTACTTTAATTTTAAGCCATTTTATGTTTTTGATACTACAGATATTAGAAATCATTTCTCTATTAGGCCCTGCCTGGAGAACTGGTTTATTTCAATAAAAACATGCAGTTCAAACAAATTAATACGTTTTGAGACCCCAAAATTAAGACAAACAACATTTCCGGTTTTCAAAAAATAATAATTTTTCACTCAAACAAAACTTCCAGTTTTAGAAATATATTTTCTTTTTGAAAGAGAAACATTTTGATTAAACAAAACAAACAAAAAAAGATTGAATCTGTAATTCATCCTTTAATAGAAAAATAAAGGTTTTTGAGGTAAGTTTAGAGTTGTTTTTGTTATCAAGTTTTTCCTTTGTTTGCAGTTTTTCAAATTTTGGTTTCAACTTTGGTTTTTTTGTTTGAAGTACCTTTTTTTATTGATCAATAAAAAGACAAAATAACTTTATGTTCTTTAAACAAAGCACTAAAATAAGATCACCAAACTAGTTCAGTGTTTTTACCAGCTGATGGCTACAGTTTAGTTGTTTGTCATGTTTGAACTTGAACTGTCTGCAGTCAGATACCAGAAACACAAGTCCAGACACAACACGTGTTTCTGTCAGATGCTGTTTTAGAGTGTGTTTTTTTCCCACTCAGTCTAAAAAACCAGTCAGGCTCTGGTTATAATCGACTGTATGGTGGTCTCTGTCCAGTTCATCCTCCAGTTAATGGCTTTCACTTCGAAAAACAGTCAAACCACTCCTAGATTGTTTTTTAATGGCGCGATAGTACTAAGCATTACGGTTTTCAAGTTTTACGAACACTTACAAAATAAAAGCATACCTCAAATATGTCATCTCATCTCCACCCATTGAATGAAAACAAATACATTTTTAAAATTTCTAACTAACCTATTTAAGTGAGAGAGCAACCGTTTCAGCCACATCTGATGTGGAATTTCAAAATTAAAGTCTTTCAAACATGGTCTCTATATGACTATATTCAATACCCTGTTAAACTTTAATCCTCAAGCTTCACTCTAATTTACTATACATTTGAGGCATTAGTGGACAAAAACATCCGCTCATAAAAGTGGCTATAAAAAATGTATACCTTCATATATATATAACAACTTCAGCCCTGCTCAAACATATAAAAATGTCAATCATTTTGATGATTTTACCCCTTGAAATGTCAGTTTGATTATTACTCAAAGTCATTGTTGTAATTTATTAAAGAAAAAAAAAGCTTCTAAAAAAACAAACTTCTTTTGTGCCTGGTGCATTTATTACAAATCAGTCTTGGTTATGTCATGAAATATCTAAAATATTGAATTTTTTGCATTTATAGTTTTTGTGTAGCAAGTAGCAATAGATTTAAAATGTACTACCCTCTTGAGTCATAAGGGACACAAATGTCCACTTTTAAATTGCTTTAAAACTTTATGATGGTATTTTGGTTGAATGTTGACATTTTGAGTTTATACTCTCTTAGGAGAAGACTGAATGTACTATTTGCTAAGGAGGCTTATAGAAAGCAAACAGCAGGCATCAAGGGCCTTTGATGTTATATAATTTACAACATTACTGGTTGTAAGTCTCTCTTCTGGCATTTACGGTAAATTGTTGCCCAATTTGCTGGGAGAATACTTTTAAACAAGCTGTTGTTTAAAACAATAAACTGTACAAATAGTTCACCAGATAATTGGTGTTTAAAATAAGTTTGGGGTCAAAGTTTCAAATTCCTTACTAATCTGCTTTTCAGCTACTTTTTTGTCATTCTGGAAAAGTTCTTCCTTATTGCTAAATTGTGTCTGTATTTTTCAATAAATTAAATGATACTGAAACCCTTTCACTCACTATTTCATTTATTAGAACAACACCTCTTTAAACAAAATAAACTGTTACTCTCACTTATAAAGGCTAGAAAATCTTTGTTTTTATTGGAAGGGTGGAGAAAGATGTCTAGGGGGTATGCTTTTATTTTGTAAGCGTCACTAAAGCTGAATACCGTAATGTTTAGTACTCCCGCGCCATAAAAAAAAAAAAAAAAAAGTCGCGCGGGGACAGGCTTGGCCGTGTTTTTGGAGGTGGAGGCCGGTCTGACCGCAGTCCCTAGCGGGTTGTCCATCCTGAGCGCCTCTCACCGGGAGATGTCCGGTCTGGTGGACGGTCGGTCACACCTGAACTCATCCGCGCTCTCATCTTCTTCCTGAACTCAGACCAGAGCTGATCTTCCGCATCACGCTGAGTTTTGGGGCTGGGCTGGACTCAGACCTTCTTAACTCACATCGCTTCATGCTGTTGAAACGTCAAGATGTAACCCAGACAAAAAGAGGAAATGAATCTTTCTTTTCTAGCCTCTTCTGTTTTTAGTGAGTTTAACTTCTTAGAACCACAGCAGGAGGGAAACACAACAAGGTAGGTTCACTTTATGTCGTTTTATGCCTGAATATGTTGGAGTTAATTCTCAAATTGTATACAAAGTGCACATCTCTCTCCTCCCTTCATAAAGCTAATGGAGACAGTATTATGAGGAGCTAATAATAATAATCCAGATTATTCTAAACAGCATAAGGAGCCATCAGAGGCTGCTGGTCTTGGTTTGATTTATTGATTTTACTAATCAGAAATTCTGTTACTAGGAAAAGTTTGGTTGAGTCCAATAAAACATACATTTAAAGATTTTCTGTATAATTCGGTGTATTAATCAATTGATTATTTATTGTTCCAACAAAAGTTGTTCATATTACTTTACAGCCATTTCACACCTGCATGTTTTGATGGCTCTAAATGTCTTTTTATATCAGTCTAAGTGTTTCACTTCTCCTTTAGGGGATCCATTCATCTGTGAGTGTTGAACCCACCTGAGGCCTAAATGAGACTATGAGGGTTCAAGCTTTCAGATTATCACTGTTAGGGCTGTTTGTTGTAGATTTTGAAGGATAATTATTATTTTTTGATAACAATATGACCTACAATGTGATTTTTCTTTTGAGAAGTTGTTTGTTTGCATCCATATCATTAATCTCGTTAACCTAAATGCAGCGGTGCAGTACTACAGTATTTTTCTAATAGCCTATATATGACATAATCATAATAAAAGTGCTTAAAGATGTGGTTTACTCCTTTATTTAATACATGTGCAGTGTTCTGTGTAAATCAATGCCTTATTATGAGTCTGATGCAGGTCTACTTGAAACAGCAGGATTCTTCATAATTATTAATAATTTGCACAACCCTCGCTTCTGATTGGCCTTACATTTTGCTATGTTAACATTAGCGTGTGTGGCTAACCACAAAGACTTAGGATAACTGCTAATGTCACAGCAAAAATATGTTACGAACTTATCCAACAGACACTCCTAAAGGCTCTCTCCTCCTCAGTGCACACACCAAAAAAAGCATTCCTATAGGAACATTTTAAAAGACATATACTCAGCCTGGGGCTCAAACCCAGGTCGCCCACATGAGAGACCGTGTCTTGTGCCACGGTTGTTATGACTTTGCTCTGTTACATGAACATTACATGTCACATAACGTGAGTCAAGATCGTGAAAAATCTGTGTCGTTTACAAATTTGTGGGTCAATTCACTTTAAGAATATTCATGCATGTAAATTTGAATAAAATAGTATATTCTTTACTGGCCAATGGGGCCCCCAGACCACACGAGGCCCCTAGGCTCAAGCCATATCTAGCCTGTGCATTATCTGGGCCTGCCTGTGACGCGGGCGCGAGCCAAAATGGGCCTGACCATGAACGCAAATTCTCGTTGTGATGTAGATCTGCAAGGTTTTTCAAATCCTAGCGTTTCAACCTCGATTTTCTATAAGAAGCTAAAGTTATTTCCATGTAGAATCCATGTAGAAGACTGTTTTCATGTTCAGCCTGCATGAAAAGCTTAGAGAGACCAATATTAATCAGAAAAAACAGGGGGGGGAAAAGGTTTTTCAGTAAACCACACCTTTAAGTTCTCTCATGGCTTTTGGTGCCACCCCAAGATTATCTGTAACCCCCCCTCTAGGCCTCTGAAAACTCTTCTGAATCATCCCTAGTCTAACAGCGAATAAAATAACTGAACCACAGCAGATCATTTTTCTAGTGTAGCGTTACCAAATACGCTATAACCTCTGACCTCTGAATAAAACCAGTATAAAACCGACAAAAACTAATCTAATAACCTCACAGAAGTGTGCAGCATAAACTTAGAGAGTTTATAACGCTACACTAGTTTCAGCCCAATTAAGACTAATGTACCTTCATTGCTTGATCGCTTTGAGGGTCTTAAATTGTTTCTAGGAACCTTACAAGTGCTTCTCTTTTCTTGATTATTCCAACCACAAATTGATCTCCACTGTTCCTGTTTTCTGCAACTTTAAAATTGCATAACAATCTGAAGAACCAACTTCTTTAAAAAGCTGCTCATAGGACAAGAGTTCAGAGTCAGATTATCCATGAAAGGTTTTTTGCCTGTGCTCCATTCCTCTCTTTAACTCTTAAGTTACTGAGGAGACAAAACTACAAATTGTGTTTCAGAGATCTTTGTGTTTTTTGGAGATCTGTTCAACTTCTGCTCATTCACTGCTCAGAGTAAAAAAAACATGTAATTTAATTTACAGTCAGAAAGTTAAAAAGCTAATTTCTTGTTGGTAAAGACTCCCGACTCCTTTTACAGGTGAAATGAAGGACCGACTGTTTGAGCTGCAAACTGTCTCAAAGCCTTCAGAGGAGAAGGGGTTTGGGCCTGATGGGACTCAGATCAGCAGCCCTGAGGATGAGGAGCATCTGGAGCAGCACGCCATCGTGTTTCAAGGTGAAGATGTGATGGACGGCATCTACAAAGAGGCCCAAGCGATGAGGAAGGAGATGCTGCTGTTCAAACTGGATGTGAAGCGTCTGAGGAAGCAGAACAACCGATTCCTCACGTCCGTCAGGAGGATCAGCAGCATCAAGCGGGACTCCAACGCTCTTGGTCGGGACATCAAAGCCAAGGGGGAGGCCATCTACGCCAGGCTGGAGAAGCTGGGGAAGCAAAGCAAGGACCTAGAAGAGGAACATGGCTCTACGTCAGCTCTGGCTCGCATGGTGCGCTCACAGTACGTTTCTCTGACCCGTGCCTTCCACGAGGCCATGTCCGAGTACAACGAGGCCGAAATGATCCAGAGGGAGAACTGTAAGACCCGCATTCAGAGGCAGGCAGAGATCATGGGCAAGGAGGTGAGCAGGGAGCAGATAGACGAGATGATCGAGACCGGAAAGTGTAACGTCTTCTCAGATAATCTCCTTTTGGAGGGGAGGACTGCCAGATCTGCTCTGAACGAGATTGAGAACCGGCACAAGGAGCTGCTGGAGCTGGAGGGTCGCATCAGAGACATCCAGGAGCTCTTCTTCCAGATGGCTCTGCTGGTGGAGGAGCAGGGCTGCAAGCTGGACAACATAGAGGCGAATGTCTGTGCAACTCAGGACTACGTCACTAAGGCTGCAGTTCAGATCAAGAAGGCAGTGAAATACAAGAAAGAAAACCCATGCAAGAAACTTTTTTGCTGCTGCTTCCCTTGCTGTAAATGAGCGTTTAAATGGGACTTCTTTGCAGACCTGCCTGTTATCAGTTTCTGTGTGTATTTAAGTATAAATGGGGTTCGGTTTAGGGCAGCAGTTGAGTCTGAGAAGAAGGAAGAATCATTTCAAACCGCATCTTTCATATGCAAATGCATACAGTTCAGTTTGCTTGTTGCATTTCCTGATTGTCACTTTGATTATTGCTTGCAGCCGCTCTTATGTGACTGCTATAAGAAACCTAAACCATTTTATCTCAGACCTTCTGCTTTGTCACTCAACTTTTGTAAATCTGCATATTTAGGGCAATAAAAAATAAACTTATTACTAAATAGCCGTCTTCAATTGGCCAGTTTTGACATGCTGAATGCAATGAGCATTAAACTGGAAAACAAAACAAAGTATAGAGCTGTTGTTGATGCAGCAGTTGCTTAACTTTAGTGTTTAGAAACACAAATAACCGTGGTTAGCTGGGAGGGACAATAATGTGTGTGGAGCAATATGCCTCCAGCCTTATTTAGCTTTAGTTCAGAGCTTTTGTTGCTCCACATGACTGATTATCTCCTGTGTTTAGAGATGAAATGGTGTCACGTTATATCAACAGGCAGCTTTTCTCATTGAACATGTACCTGAATCAGCATAAATACACGTTCACTGAGCCGGAGCGGGTCAGAGGGCTTCCTGTTTGCACAAGAGGCCTTTTGTATCTCATGTTCCTCTCAGAATATAGACTTAAAAAGATGTTTCCCACTCGAAGTCAAAGAGCAACACCCAATCACCCACAGGAGGGGAGTTCCTGCTATAGCGTGAAGGTGACTCAGTACATCACACAGCGTTTGAGTCACCAGTGGGTGTTTTCAAAAATAACTGTCAACTAAAAGTTGAAATGAGTAGTTAATGTGGTTTGTGGGGGGTGTTTACAGGCAGCATGACCAGCTTGATCAAATTTAACATGAATTTTACTGGGAATTAACCTGTCAGTGTGTGGCTGGATCTCTGGCTGTTACATCATCAGGATGGCCGAGTGGGTAAGGTGTCCAACGGACAAGAAGTCCTCATGGTTCAACCTCAGTCCTGGTCAAATGTGTTATCTGAAGGTCTCATCGTCTTATTTATGGATGAAAAATGGTCTGAAATAGAGAAAGTTTATTAACACTAAGTGTAGAGTTTTGAAATTCACTTTAAGGTAAGACAACTAAATTATAACTTCAAAATAATGTATTGGATGGGAACGAAATTCCACAAGTTAAAGACAGTAAAAGAGAATTTTCTAATGTTAAAAGTTTGTTTACATCATTAAAGTTCACTGTAAATTGAACTACCATAATTCATTTATTAAGAATAGACTGACAATAGGGCTTTCTGTTTCCAAAAGGTGTCTAAAAAAATACAAACCTCCACGTTTCTGAACCAAACACAGAAATGGAAAAAGAAACAAAATGACTAATACCAACTCATCGCCTGCTAAAAATACATCCCCCTTTGTGTCTGTGAAAAAATAACTTGATTTAATTTGGTGCCATCTAGCTGTAGCTTTATGTACAAGATGTAAAACAAAGTCATTTCTTCAATGGATGGCAGAAAACACGAAACAACTTCAATCGGATAACTAAAGTGAAGGAAGGGTCCACACTCAATGTTTTAAACTGCTTCTGTGACTTTCTACACTGATATAGAGGAACAAACTTGGATTTTGTTTGCTCCAATTTGTTCCCAAATAACATTCTTTGTCATTTTGCTCTTGTAAAAAAAAAAAAACAACCTGAAGATACACACAAGTTTTAAGATATCTGTAAAGTCTCTCTTTTTCTGTGTTTTAGCGTATCTAGGCAGCCATCGGTTAATATTTAGATCTAAATAAACAGACTTTTACAAACTTAGTCTTTTTATTAAAGTCAAACAAATGAAGCTGGCATACAATGGTGAAAAAACACTTCAAAAGGAGTGACAAAATAAAATACTGATGAAAACGTCAACATGCTCCAAGTACAAAAACTCACTGCACTGCTGGAACACCAGTTACCTGCAGATAAAAATCGAATAGTTGTCTATTTCTAATTCTCTGTGATCCTAATGAGTAATCAATCCCAGCAGGCCTTTACACGAGCATGTTCACAAGTTTAACACTAAACTCAGTGTATTTAGATATAGCTCAAGTACCTGGTGGTACATCATACAAAACAAGTGAAACTGTAATAAGTCGGTGCCTGAGAATTAAAACTGTAAAAAATATTTTGTAGATCTGTACATTAAAAAACAAACATGCGAAACGTGACGAGTCAAACACCTGAAACTCAAGAAATGACAACCTCAGATTTAGGATTTTGCTTTACAGTACATGCATTCATGTGCAAATCAGTAATTCACATCTGAGGCAGATTTCTTTTCCAATAAAAGTACCAGTACAAAAACAGGAAATGGCCCAAACCTGGACTGGGACTAGGAGAATAAAAGCATAGTTTAGTTCATAGTTTAGTTCTGATACAGCTTGGGCTTAAAACCAAACTTAATAAAACGTTTCAGGTTATATTTTATGACATGTTAAACAGATTTTGCATTAAAAAGCATTTGGAGCTAAATACATCCTGTTCGTGTGCTGTCAGACCTTACTTATCCAAATAATCTCCTCCTCATCACATCACGTTCAGCCTACTTTAGTTATGAAAAACTGACAAACAGAATTTGTTATTCCTGTACTGCCAACATGTCATTTAAATACCATGTTAACGAAGAAAACCCACAATAATCAAGGGTTGGCAAGCAGATGAGTCACAGTTTCTCCAAACCTGCTGTGAGAAAAAGCTTCCCACTAGAACCCTGAGACGATACAAACACAGCAGGCATGTAGTGTCAAAAAAATAAAAATTAGTGATGTTTTCTAAGTAAGTGTGTGCCTGTTATGGTTCCTAAAACCTGTCCTGCAGGGTTTTATGAGGTCAGAATGAGAGTGGGGGGAGTTTAAAGCTCTGTGCTTGCTAACAGTCAGTGATGTATTCAGGAGGTACATTCATTATTTAAATGCTATGTTTAGAAAATTACAAATATGTGCTGGTTACTTGTTAAAGCAGTAGTAGTTTTTTCATGTCTCATCCTGACAAACACACTGACATGTTAATCAGAAATAAGAGAAGAAAAACAGGACAATGGACCATTGATGTCATTTTTGCCAAACCACAAATCCAAAAACCACACTGGATGACGTCAACATGCTGAAGAGCAGAGGGCAACATTTGATCATCCTGTAAAATGACATGATTTACCACAGGTGTTTGGTCAGTCTTATTATGAACCATTAAAGCCATAAATTTATAATTTAAACCAGAACACACATCAGAAGATCTAAAACTGCACAAAATACCAGTTACATCAGTAAAAATCTCACTGTAGTTCTCTTAACCTCACTTGTATCTCCGATTAACATCAACTACACATGTAGCACACTACTCACTTTGATTAAAAAAACAAAAACCCATTGAAACACCTGTGAACAATGTCAGAGTTAATCAGAGAACAGTGGCAGAGGAGAACGATACCAGTGACTGCAGCCCCAGTTGAATTATATAGTGGTTCATAACTGGCTGGCTCTGTGTGGCGTTTTTGATGCTACTCGTTTTCTTTTTGAGGATTAAAGAGATTATTGTCTGTAAACACTGTATTTTTGAGTTCTTATGGTCACAGAATTGTTCAGAAGAAACCCTTACGGTTTATGCTACTGGTTTGAGAACCGATCGTAAACATCTTCCCTCCTTCGTCAGCTCTCTGGTGAAACACATGCACGGCAGGGGGACCGCTTCCTCCCGGCGAGCGATTGTGTTGAACTTGCACTTCTTCAGGTGGTCGGCCATGCTGGTTATGTTTGCAAACTTCCACTCGTTCACAGTGCCAAAGGCCGTGCTGAAGCGCCACACCTGAACAACAAAACAGAATGTTACTTTTAGAAGGAATGAAGAAAAAATACATTCACCCACTGCTTTTAAATATTGAATAAAGTCTACGTAAGAAGTTCTCACCTTGTGTGTGATCTGCCATGAAGGAGACCCGTCGTCACGTCGTTTCTTCTCCCACAGCAGGACGACCATGCCGCGCATCTGAAGCAGGCTGGCGCACACATCCCTCATGGTGCGGGACACTCTGGACAGTTGACACAGGCTGAAGCTGTCGAGGAAACTTGATATATGTTGCAACACTTCTAAAGGAAGACTGCTGAACTGGTCATACTGGGAGCCAATATGGCGAGGCTTTCTTGAGGGGTTGTCTCCAGTTTTTGAGGGCAAACCAGGCTGCACACCAAAAGAACCAAGGTGTCTGTCATGGATGATACGGAAGCCCTGGACAGACGGACAGAATCGCCTCTGAGAGTATGTGCAGCCATAGTAGGCCAAGGGGCAACGCTGCTCCATCCAGCCGTTGAGTCCAGCGTGGATATCCCCATGGACGTTCTTAAAATGAGACGAGAACTCGTCCCTTCGAAACAGCTGCCCACACACAAAGGTGAACATGGAGCGCTGCTTGGTTTGATACCGCGCCACACATTCGAGCACTAGGTCCAGCCTGAGCGTATGAAAGGGGCTGGGGTTGGAAAGCTGTGGACTGGCGTGATCGCAGGCTGAGGCTGAAGCAATATCACCCACCATGGTATTTGTAGCGAGAATGGCTGAAGGGAAGGAGAATGTCTGAGTACCGAAGTCAATGTGGTAGCCGTCGACAAACCTGCTGTCAGAGATCCCTCTGCCTCCTGGAGAGTCACCGAGGCAAAACAGCAAAGCTGCAGTTATGAGATCAATGCCATGGAGGCCCATGGGGTCATCAGCTACCTCCAAGTCTGACGTGTCGACTGCTTTATCCTCCATTTTGGCTCGAAACAAGTATGGGTCTGATAGCAGGGCCCGGCGTCCATTAAATGTAAACATACTTATTCCTCGAAGCACTTCTACATTCTGTAGTTTACGCTCCAAACACCTATACCTGAGTTCAGTGGGTAAGTGGTGCAAGAAGTTATTTCTCACATGATCAGACAAAAGGAATGGCATCGGGGGGGCAAGCGGGGCTTGTTGAGGCACAGGAGGTTCTGGTGCTACAACTGGCAAGTAATTCTGAGGCATCTCTGGCCAGACAAGTTCAGCATTATTTATTGGTTCATCGATTGAGTCCTCTTGTTCCTCAAAAAGCAACTCCACAAACTTGCTTTCATCAGCCCAGCAAGCAGAATTTTCTTCATCTGTTTCCACAGCACAATCCACTCCACCTACTGCTCCAAGTTCACACTCTGAATCAGAGTCACTTTCTTGCATTTCAACATTTTTCCCACTTTCAGCAACATGCACATGTTCCCCGTTTTCTCCATTATAGAAGGCTCCATTCTTATCAGTCTTTTCACCGTTAATATTTTCAACAAGAACATCAATATTGTTGGAATTGGTCAGAACGTCTAAAGCAGCAGCTAAACTTTGGTTAATCCCCTCTGAACATAAGTCACTGTAAGGTTCTTCCTCCATTTCCACTGCTCCATTACCCAACGTAGCCTCTGACAAACCTGAAGCTATGGCCATTTTATCACATTCCTCTACTTCTTCATCTCCATTCTTTGACACAGTGGTTGTAACTTTCAGGGACTCTAACAGCATCCTCTGGTCCTGCAGAGCCAAAGCCATGTCTAGTTGCTCTACCTCATCAAACTCTTTGCTCAAGTTTTCATAGGACTTGTGATCAGCGTAGCTCACGGGCCAGCGGTTCCACTCCATAGTGCAACATACTATACTCGCAGGACATGTCTCAAGATGTTTGGCCATCTTGGTCCTTGCGATGGTGAAGGGGCAGCCAAATTCACGATTTAAGCAAGGCAGCCGCTCATACGGGCAAAGCAGACGATGTTCCTCCAGCTTGCATGAATGAAAAACTGCCCCACAGACAAGAGGACAACCGATAAGATCACATGACACACCCAGCTCTGGTCTGACCATGCATCTTCTGTTGATGCATTTTAGGCAGTGGGGGTGCAGGTTCTCCATTCTGACTGTGCTGCTTCTTGGCTGCAGCTTCTTCGAAGATTCAACCCTGTAAACAAAACAAAATATTTTGTAGAGAAAATAAAACTAACAATAAAACACAAGGTACAATGATTATAAATCACCCCTCCATCCATCCCTCACAGGTGTTATGTCACTGCTTGTTTAACTAAATGTTTAGCAACATTTCACAATCAGACTTTGGTGTCGGGATCTTAGGCAGGTTTGTCCAGATTTTGAAGGTGAAAGATTTGCATTGAAGCTCAAAAACCTGCTTTTGTTCACTAAATTTAGTATTCAGACAACCCACAATTCTTTCACCATACCATTTAAATTGGTTTCCTTTTAAAAGCAACACAACGAGGTGAACGCTTCTGGTTCATGAGCCCAAAGCTTATTAACTAGACTTACACGGGTAAAAGGATTTATGTCAGAGAACAATAACTTAAAGACCCGAAACATCGATGCAAGTCCAAACAACGCAGTTATTGTTTAAGACGCTGCTGCCTTATTAGCTTACATCCACTAGCTAAATTTTGCAAAGAGAGCAGGCAAGTTTACGGACAGTTCCAAACACAATCAACCTGTTAATATACGTCTAAACAGTTACTGTGTATGTATTTAAATTACCATCACAACCTAGTTATCTACATATTTGAGTGTTAAAAGATCAACGATGTTGGGGGAAAACAGAAAACACTGACATTTACAAGCTAAACAAAAGAACATCAACACTTCCAGCCTGTTAGCATTAGCAGCTAAGCTTGGTAGTGGTTAGCTAGCTGCCAGTGTTGACCGCAGGGGTGGGGTGCCTTTTTCGGCACAACACCAGCCGGTAGATTCTGAAAACAGCTTACCCGAGTTATGAGTGTCTTCAAGTCGCTTTAGTATAAATTACCTTCCGTTAATGAGCTTCACCAGTATCAGTAACACGGACTCTACTGCTACATAAACAAACCGGTGTACTAAACGTGTCAAAAGTCTTCTAGTTTCCGTGGCTCTGACTTCGTTGCTCCTCTGGTCGGACGGTCAGAGTTGTGTGTTGATCCTGGTTTGGGACGTCGCAGCGCTACGTCATTACGTAAAATGACCACTCAGGTTTGTGGGCGCAGAGCTGTGACAGTGCACTGAAATAGACAGGGGAAAACCCTGAGGACGATTTAGATTAAATAATAATGAAATAACTGTGATGGCGTCTGTGGAATTTTAACAAGCAGAAACTCGCACTAGAGATTTATAATTTCTATAATTAGTTGGAATGCTGACTAAGCATTCCAACTATTGTTTTGCTGTTTCTCTTTATTAGTTGGAATGCTGAGTAAGCATTCCAACTATTGTTTTGCTGTTTCTCTTTATTTTTCTTATTATTCAACTTCCGCCGTTTTTTGGCTCGCTTCTCCTTCCACAATTTTCAGCCAATTTCAACAATTCATATATCAAAACGTTCAGCTTCTTCAGGACATGCGGGCTATGACTTTTCTTCTTGAAATCTTTAATATTTTTTAAGATATTCAGCTTTTTGTCCAACTTTTTGGCCCATTGGAATACATTGAAATCTTTCAAATTCTTCAAATTTTTCAACAAATTCAACAATTTTTTAAAGTTTAACTACTTCAGCATACTTCAACCTAGAAACTTCATTCAACTTTTAAAAGACTCACAAGACATTCAACTATTCCCGAATGATTCAGCTTGTTGATATCTTTAACCATTCCTGAGATATGACGAGTTAAACTCGAGGAACATTTCAGAAGTCAGACAAAAAAATCGTCAAAATTATAATGAAAGAGATAGGAGCCGATTTGGACTTTCTGAGCCAACTAGGTCGATTTGTGAGAGAACCGTAAGTCACACAGACATGAGAGTTACACTTTCTGAAAGCTAACAAAAATCCCTAATCAGAGATGTATAATTTATACATGTGCTGTGAAAACTGTGGGAGCAGGACAACTTTGTTCGGGAGTGAATCGTGAATCTCAAACCTGTCTCCCACTCTAGTGATGTCATCACCGCCCTCTAACCCTCAGCGCGTTTTGGATTAGGAGAGACTTTTTCTTTCAAATGGTCACTACCGTCACTCAGTTTGAAGAACATCAACAAATTATACATTAAAATGTTGGGATTTTTGTCTAGTTTCAGAATATCTGGTTGTTTGGGCCATAGGTAGTATGGCTCGTTCATAAATCACCTCAACGCCAGGAGAAATCCTCCCTTTTTGGGCCGATTTCTCATGTTAATCGACCTCATCTGTCTGTCTTTGAACTTTCACTGAACCCTGTTTTTCCATCGTCATATCTCCCTCAAATTTTAACGTAGACACACAGAAATTTAGACAGAACACCTCGAAAGTGTCTTGTCACCCACAAAGTTTAAATTTTTTATTTATGTCTTATCGTTTTTGAATAGCAGCTAGTTGTTCGGACAGTGGTTTTTCCTGGTTAAACACAGCAGTGTGAGGTAGACATAGTTAAATTGCATGTCACCTAAGCATGACTCAGCTAAATTGGTGCTTTCTGATTGGCCAGGCTGATTGGTTTATGCCTTTCTCAGTGTGTAATGGATTTTGACTGCATTTGAGCACCTTTCTGAACAGAATGTTCCTACTCTCACACCGTTTGTCGTATGTAGACAAATTATACATCAAAACGTTGGGATTTTTGTCCTCTTTCAGCAGATATGCTACTTAAGGCCATAGGTTTTACGGTTTTTAAAGAATCCTCCTCTGTTTCAGCAGAACTCCCTGATTTCCTGCCTCCTTCAGCTGTTTGACCCTTAAAATGTCTTAATACTGTTCTGTTGAGCTTTAGTTCAGCTTTTGAGATTTTTTTCAGAGGTTTTAAAATTTGTTTCAGCTAAATTCAACCTTTTTAGCTATTTTAAACAGTTAAAATGAAAAATTAAGAAATTTTAAGCCTTTGAACTCAAATTAAAATAGTTCATCTTCTTAAACCTGTAACTTTCATCAGCTGGTCACACTTTTACAATGCCTTTACTATATTTTTTTCTAATCTTTAGAATAATTAAGCAAGGGTTACACAGTTCAGCTTAGATTAAGCTTTTAATCAGATTTTGAAGCTTTTTTCACATGTTTAAGCAATCTTTTCAGCTAAATTATCTTATACTGATTGAACTGTATTTACACAGTTCAGCTTAGATTAAGCTTTTAATCAGTTTTTTAAGCTTTCTTCACATGTTTAAGCAATCTTTTCAGCTAAATTATCTTATACTGATTGAACTGTATTTACACAGTTCAGCTTAGATTAAGATTTTAATCAGTTTTTTTATGATTTTTTCACATGTTTAAGCAATCTTTTCAGCTAAATTATCTTATACTGATTGAACTGTATTTACACAGTTCAGCTTAGATTAAGCTTTTAATCAGTTTTTTAAGCTTTTTTCACATGTTTAAGCAATCTTTTCAGCTAAATAACAATTTTTCAGCAAATGTGTACAATAATTTCAACAATTCAGGTATTTTCAACAAATTTGTTCAAATTTAACAACTTTAAGCTACTTTAAACTTAAACAAATCTAAATTTTCAGCAAATATTTAAAGTTTAGCTAAATTTGCACTCATTTGAGCTTCTTTCAGCTGGTTTTGGACAATTTCAGCTGTCTCTTTCAGCTTTCAGCATTCCAACTTTGCTTTTTCGCAGGAAAAGCATCTTTTCTAGTTAAAAATGAATCTGTTATAAGAAGATACAAATAGTGGACTAGAAAAGATGATTTAATGATATGATGCAAGTATATTTTAAAAATATATCAATGACACAACTGAAGACTTAAAAGAGTTCTTTATTAATGTGATTACTTACAAATAATAACAAAACAAAAATATAATTATAAATCACATCAGTGATTTGTCCATCACTATGTCCATTTGTCAACTTTTAGAAGCCCTGGATTTATGAGGCCACCTCTGAGATGTGATGAATATTAGACAAGGTGAGCTGTGCCTCCCTCGCTGGGTAGAAACGTCTGGAGCGAAGCCACAGCCTCCAAAACACCCCGGTGATCAGCAGCAAGACAACCAACAATCCTCCGAGGACAAAAGTCTCCACTGGAGGGACACCACTAGAATCTATGAAAAAAAGCACAAATGGATTCATACTTACATAACAATGTTTTAACGTCTTTATTTTGAGTGGTCAGGTTGCAGAGATCATGCAGATACACACTCAGATTGGGTTTTTCGTTGTCAGTAAATAGTCGCCTGATTGGCCCATAAGACACAGTATGGGACAGCGGGATGTCTCTCCGTATTCTCATAAATCCATCTTCAGTGGAACAGTTCTGTTTGAGAAATATATACAAAAAAGGTTACAAATCTTGTACATTTATAATAAGAACTGCTTAACTTTCAGTTCATACGACTAAAAAAAGAGTTCAGTCCTGACAGTGCTATAATAAGAACATATGCTTTACATACAGCTACGTGTCTGAACTGGCCTCTGACTACCACTTTGAACGGCGGGTACTGCTGAGCTCACGCACAGGCTGACACACACTCCGACTGCTGTGGCAGATCTGGACGTTGCAGTGAAGGAAGACGTTGGTGTACGAGCTGCCGACAAACTTGAACATTTGGATCCTGAACGTGGCCTCTGGACCTTCGCCGTTCCTCAGCACACTAAGAGTCTGTTTGTTTGTCAGCACCGGACAACTAGGAAGGGAGAAAGGGGAGTCGATGAGGCCTGGTGGTAGTGAGTTTTAATCTAAAACCAAACATTACACTTCAAATTTGAGTTCATCTAATAAAAAGTGTAAACAGAACTAAATGTGATTGTTTTCCTCTTTGCATTGTGAAATCATTGTGCATTTAGAGGCCTTGCTGTTGCTAACAGTAGCAAATGCTGCCTGGTTGTCAAGGGCATGCACAGCTGTTGAACTGAAATGCACGAGGCCTCTCAGACAGGAGTCACATGACCAAGCTCTGAGATTTGTTGTTTGGCCTGCTCTCTAGGCAACAAATTCTCCTATTTCAGATTTCAACAGCTCTTTGGTAAAACGGCTTAGAGCTGTCTGCAAATGTGGAGCAATGACACTGCAATAGAGCAGAGCACAAACAAGCCTCTCTTTGCCCTGTCCTCATGTAAACATGAAGACTTTGACCCTCATTAAATGTTTTCTGCAGCATGATGGAAATACGTGTTTTTACAAAGCCCAGACCTGTCCCTGATGAAGGTGTACTGGATGTTCCCAAGTGGATCGCTGGTTGGCGTAGCCCAGCATCTCTCCACACGCAGTATCAGATGAGCTGGAATCTATTAAAACAATATCAATCAAAGTTTAGAAGAACGCTGATTCTTCACACTTCACCATACTGAGCCACAAAATGCTGATTCATTAATAAGTAAACAACAGGTGTACCAACTTGATTGTAACAACTTGTAAAAGAGGAGCAGCTTTCATAAGACTGTCGAGTCACGGGTGGAGTGTTGGATTTCCAGCATTACTTGGAACACCCATCCACACAGCATATTGCTTAACGTTGGGCAACTACAAGGACTTAAACTCATCCAAAAATAGCTGTCAATACTAAGAATACTTGAAATGCTTTCACCAGAATGTTCAGCACACAGTCTGAGTTAAGAGTCTTCTCAAACAGGCGTTTTACTCAGGTTTAGTTTTATTTCCTACATGTGATAATATGCAACTACTACAAAGTATTCAGGTGAGTTTTAAGCTAATTTACTGTAATAAAACTGTACTTACCATAAAAACCTTCACAAAGATATTATCATCCAGAGTAAGTGATGGCACTGTGGTCCATCTGTCCTGAAAGGCTTCGTCTTTGTACAGCAGCATCGACACTGAGAAGTTACCATCCTCAGTGTTCAGAGTGATGCCTCTGTAGGGAAATAAGAATGGAGGGGGGGAAAAAAACCTCACGGTGACTACAAATGATTTAATTGTTAAATAAAACAAATAAAAAAAGAGCGAAAACAGCTACCTGACGTCCACTCTGATCATGTTTCTGCTGTTGGGTTGTTGGACCATGTAGTTGATGGGGTAGCGGCACACAAACGTTATGTTGATGTAGTTTCTTGTGATGATATCTGAGAGGTTGTTGTGTATGGTGTTGATGAACATGATGTGTGTATCATCTGAGACCTAAAGAGAGAGATCAATGGATGCAGAGGTGAGTTAAGACATCATCATCATCATCATCATCATCAATGATGGAGTTACAGACGTTTTGGTTAAATATACATTATCACAAACCCCCTCTCAATCTGTTAGCATGGAGAGAATGTGTTTTGGAGAACTATCTGTAATAATAATAGATTTAAAAAACAAAGGGGGGTTTAACAAAAATACAGATAAATTAAAATATTTTTTATATGGAGAACTTAAGTACAATACAAAAGGTATTTTATTAGCAAAGTTCTTTGTTTTTGTTTAAATTTCATAGCAAATAGAACCACACACCCTCATTCAGTGAGTGTGCATCATTCATAAAACCTGATCAAATCCAGCAGCATTACTGAAGAAAGAGTGACCCAGATCCTGCTCTTGTTGCTGACAATAGATGGAAATTTATTTTCAAGACCAAGAAACTAGAAAACGTCAAATCCTGATGCCTTTCTTTCATTAAAGAAAATGTACAAAGCCTTTTAAAAGCTTTGGATAAAAACATCTGCATGTCATTTTCTAACCCTGTTCTTTTTAGTAAATAGTTCACATTCAGTGAAGTGTTGAACAGCTAATAAGACAATCACAAATCATTTTGGTGTTTTTACTGGTTTTTTTATCTAATATTTATGGCCTGTGAGTTTCATTCAACTGGATCCTTTTGGCTCACTACTGATCTAAGTTCTAGCCATTTTTATGCTGGCCAAGTTTGATAAACTGTGGCAGCCATCTTTAATTGATCAGACTCCAAAAGCTATAAAGTTGTATAGGTGTATCTCCAATGAAGATTTTCAGAGTTTCTATAAAATCCATTTAGTAGTTCTAGAGATATTTTCATTATCCTGTGATAATAAGGGTTCAAAGAGAGCAGGTATCTCCTTTAAGTAGAGGGTGTTTCATTAAGTATTAACTCATCCTTTCATTTGAAGATAAACTCATCTAATTAGCTCATATTGAACACTACACATAGTGACTTTTAAAATAATAGCTGAAATGCTGCAAAGTAAACTGACTTGAAGGAAGCTGACAGGTGGTTTCTGTGGTCAGACAGCAGAATGAGATGCAGATCTTTAAACACACTCTAAGCCCCACTGACAGATTTAATAGAGAGCATCAGCACCCCTCTGGTACTTCTACTTAGCACCTGATATATCAAAGGTTTGGTCTAGAAAATATCACTAATCATGGATGAGGAAAAATGTGACCTTTAACCCCAAACATTCTATCGTCTTTTACAGTCAAGCTGAAAACAGACAGCTGGAGCATTCTTATACTTTAGCAAACAGTTAATCCAGAGCAGGCGTACTTTCGTCTGCTGCTATGCAGAACCTCTGTAAAATGCAGAGGTGGTGAACTGGGAGATGTTTTTTACGTCCCTGCTGAAAGCTGGGTTTAACCTTGTTTTTTGCTGTGCAAGAAAAAAACCCTCAAACATTCCAAACAAGCAGTTTAAGGACACTTGTGTGGTGAAGCAGGGATTTAAAGCTCTCCAAAGTTCATGAGAATGGCTGGATTGAAATGATCAGGGGGGCTGGTGGGTTAGCTAATGATGTATGGCCTTCCTATTCAATAAACCTCAACAAATAATCAACATTTCCATGTAAATCCTGATAATTTAGAGCCGCGAGGCCATTCAGGGTTCTTTTTGCTGATCTGAATGAGGCTTTGAGCTGGTTCTGAGGAAAAGGAACAACACCGTCCTTCAATCTTAACACAAGCAACCACTCCCCTTCTGTCTGGGTTTCACAGCGGTGTCTTTTTCTGTCAGTTTTATATTACACTACCCATATAAAAAGTCTTCATTTACACCTCTGCAGAGAAACGTGACATTTTTACTTCTCTATTAGACACAAGTGGCTTCTTTTTGTTGCTTAAAAGATCCTGACTGGATGGGAAAAGGTTCAGCGAAAAGGTAGTAATCGTAAAATAGCTAATTTATTAAGGTGGGGACTTTATGTTAGCAGGGAAAACAGGAGTAGTTTGTCTTCATAGAAGTTAAAGCTAATGTCCGTTCCCTTTGTAAGGAGCTGTTCTAAACGTCCAAGTTCACGTGCAACTAGAGATTAATTACACTCTTAAAATGCAGCCTTCAAAGAGAATAATTAGCAGAAAATGTTTATGTCCTACCATTATGGTCCCACAGTCTGAGAGGTTAGTTTTTATGGTGAAAACAAAGTCGTCGCCAACTTCAAACCCACGACACTCTGGATCATTTAGATGCAAATCCCAAACCTAAGAAACACGAGCAGTAAAAGCAAACATTAAAGTATTCTGTGAATATATGAAGTTATTACTTTACTCTGAGGTTACTTTAGGGGAAAATGCTGGTTTATTTTTGTTGACTGACATAAACTGGAGGCACTTTGTTGAGGAAAAACACGCTCGGAATAACAACTTCCATGTGGTCGTTGGTGCAAATGACGGTTTCATTGAGCTCTGATGGAAAAGAGATTAAAAGAGAATAAATTAGCTTTCTTTTTAGATAAAATAGACAGAAGCTGTTTTTTATGCAAAAGTGTACAAAGTCTGAAATATCAATATTTCTATTGATTTTAGACAGCTTTAACATTCCTAGAGGAAATTAAAACTAAGGCGAAAATATACAAAAAAGCTACTTATTGGAGGGTTTACATGCTTAGATATTAACACATGATTTTTAGTATGTTTTTACTAGAAATCATCAGATACATTTTTGCCAAATAATGTAAAGACACAAGGAGCAACAGAATTCCTGCAGCTTGTTGACAGTTTATCTGTAGATGTGTGATGGTGTGTGCTCACCCTCCTCCGGCTCCAGATACACTGCTGATGTGAACGTCTTCATGCTGAACAGTAACCAGGCAAAAAGCACACCAGCAGCCGCCATCTTCCCCTGGTTTCTCAACCACTCTGCTGCGTTCTGGTCTTCTCCCTAAAAACTCTGAGAGTCTTCTGGGTTCTATTCAGCCCAGCTCGGTGTCACCAGAAGACGTAGCACCCCTCTCCAGCTCCAACAAACCGGGAGCCTCCCTCCAGTCTTAAAACACCAGGTTGAATGATGCCTCAGAAAACAATGAGATTCCGCACATGAATAGAGGAGAACGAGGGGATTCCAAGGTAACGCGGATGAGACCGCCTACTACGGTGATGTCCTTTTAGTAAACACCTTACAACGGCTTCGTACCACAGGGTGCAACAAGACGTCTGGTAACCATGTGAAGAGGAACCGCAGCATGGGGCCTGTGCTCTTCCATGTCCACAGCTTTTGTCTGGACTCTTTAAAATGTTTACTGCTGCGGGAATCCCAGTCAGTCAGGAGAAAAGAAACTCATTACAGGTCAAGGGCAATTCAGCAACAAAGCAAAGGACCAGTTAGTATGTGTGTGGCTGAACACACCATCAGATAAAACAAAAACTGAAGCTACATCACAACTAAACTTGTCCAGATAATTTGTAAAAGGCTGTGAAATAAGACTAGATTAAATGAAGCAGAAATCTTCTTCACATTTTCCAGGTTTTATGAGTTTTATTTATAATTTTAGGCTTCAAGACACTGAATCTTGTGCTTTTTTGTCCTGCAAATTAGACTTTTCTGGTATTGTTTTAACACTGGCTGAAAGTCTAGTAAATAGTCCAAACAAGCTGAAGTGAATACAGATTTTAATAAAAGCACAAGAAGAGCTGGTTGTAACAGGGTGACCTCCTGCCACAAAAAGAGATAGATCTCCTCTAAAGAGACTACAGTGTTCAAACTCTGTTTTTATGTTTATCCATACAGTGAGGTTGTATTATAAACACACAACATGTCATACATTAACACAAACAACACTGTAGAGTCAAAAATGACAATCAAACATTGCTGAAGTAGTATCTGAATCCGGAATCTATGCTGACAAGTGATCCAACTGCTCCAAAAGATGTAAACTCTGATTTTAAATATGTTTAAGAATTGACGTGTTGTCAGTGTTTGGTAAAAATATTAATATTTTGGAAATGCATTTCATAATTTTAGGGCAATAAAAAAATGGAATGTGCAAAATCTGAGTGAATCTTTCACCACATTTTCTTCTATTTTTCAGCTGATGTTGCGTTAGGAGCACCTTGCTGTTTCGCATCACTCCAGATGTTCGGTGTCGTCAGTAAACAGATCAGCCAGATCAGCTACAGTCAGAACGGCAGCCTCAGAGTGCTTCATGGTTGTGCTGGTGTGACTAAAAGTTAAGATAAAAAGATCTTATTAGTATTTGAATTATCATTGGTTGCAGCTTTCTGTAATTTTGAAGTGGAGTCTACTTTAAACAAACCTCTTTTCTGCCGTCTTCAGCATCGCCTGCATTCTCTCTTCGATTGTGGACTTGATGAGGAATCTGTGAACAAACGTCGGCCTGATGGACAGAGGAAACTCAAATCATGATTTAAATTTGCACCAACAATGAAGGAGAAGAAGAAATCACCTTTAACTCAAAGGTCAAATATTGTTGATTTCCTCAGCTTTTTAAATCATTTACTGCTCGTCTGTTAACTAAGAAAAGAGCCTCTAGATTCAGATGCAGATGTAATAAAACGAGATCTGTGGAAGTAGATGTTTAACCTCTCAGAACCTTTTAGCTCCAGTTCAACATTTCATTCAAACAAAACAAAAAAATCTTGTTAGAATTAATTGATGTTGTTTGAAGTTAAAATAAGGTACCATCATTATTGACACCCTCAAACTGCAGAAATATGCAGCTGAACAGTCACATCTTTAGAGCAACATCTAAAATAAGGTGTTTCTGCAGCTGCAGCCTCGTGACACCTACTTGGTCTGACCGATTCGGTGCACCCTGCCTATCGCCTGGAGCTCATGAGCCGGGTTGAGGATCGGCTCAACCAGCAGGACGTGTGTTGCTTCGATGATATTCAGCCCGTTGGAGCCCGTGTGGAGAGGAAGAAGAAGAATATTGATCTTCTCTTCGTACTTGAAAGAACTGAGATTTTCCTACAAAAATAAAACAATCAGTCTGTAACTCACACATTACAACTGTAACTGAATCAGCAGGCTTTCTGCCTCTATTTATTCTTTATTTTATTTCAAAATAAGAGCCTCTAAGATTCTTGGATATAATCAGCTTCTGTCAGGAGAATATCTCAATCATTAGATTCTTGCTAACTTTTCATTAAAAAATATAAATAAACAATAATGAGAAATTCTGAACCAAAGTCACAAAAATGAAGGTGTAAAGCCAAAAGACAAAGCCACACCTGGAACTTGTGAATTCCATTGATTTGTGAAAACTCCATGTTATTGTCAAACAAGGCCTTAGCGATGATGTCCAGGACACTCTGCCACTGTTCAGAAAATATATACGAAAACAAGTCAGACTCAAATGTATTATTACTATAAGAATTCAGTGTCCTACAGAGCAGGAATGATTACCGTGGAGAAGACGAGACACTTGGCGCCAGGGTCGGTCACCTGAATCCTCTTCAGCGTTCTCACTACTGCCTCCACTTTTGTAGAGTGGCTTCCCTGAAACAATTAATCAAATGTATGCCAAGTCATCCCTTTAGTCCTAAAATCTTTACTCTATCATAAAAAAATCCAAACCAAAGACCGCAGCCTGTTCAGATGATGTGGCTGCTGCTGACTGACCTTGACTGGTATGTCTTGGTCGTGGCTGGACGACTGAGTAGTGAACACGTAGGAGATTTCTGTGTGGGACGTCGTCTGCCTGCAAATGGCACATTTAATGGCTCGCCGCCTTGAGCCCACACTGTACTGCTCCACAATGATGGCAATGCACTCGTTACAGAAGCAGTGGCCACAAGTCAGCACGGCCCACTGGAAAACACAGGACAGGACATGACTGAGTTTAAAACTCTGCAGATTTTAAACCTTATTTTCAGAGATAACTTATTTTTACATCAAAAGGAAAATACAGTATATAAAAGAAAATGTCTCTAAAATAAGGTTTTGATAAGTATTTTCATTAGCTGACTCATGATTATAAATACTGACTAATTTCCACTTTAAGGAAATATTTTAATTGAATTCCTGATCCAAAAGGGGAAAAATTATGTATTTATTCAGGTATAAAGGTTCACTTTAGTTTAATTATTTATTGTGATAAATAATCAGAGTTGGGCTGCCTGGTTGGTAGCACCGCTGCCTCACAGCAAGCAGGTTGTGGGTTCGTGTCCCGGCTCTGCAGCCTCCATGTGTTGAATTTTGAATGTTCTTCTCATGCATGCGGTTCTCTGCTAGTACTCCGGCTTCCTCCCATGAACCAAAAACATGCAAGGCATGTCAGATCAATTGGTTTGAGTGGGTATGTGACTGGTTGTTTGTCTCTATGTGGCCCTGTGATGGACTGGTGACCCGTCCAGGGTGTCCCCCGCCTCTCACCCCTTAACTGCTGGAGTTAGGCACCAGCTCCCATGACCCTCAGTGGAGGATGAAGCTGTTACAGAAAATGGATGGATGGATAATCAGAGTTAAAAGTTGGAAATCCCTAAATTGACCTCATAAAGAAACTAAAGACAAAGTTCAGTCAGACAAATCCTACAGCTGCTGGTTTCCTGTGGAACTAAGGACCAATGTTAACTTTATATAAAGACATGAATGAAGGTATTTTATTTAATTCAACAATAAGCTCAGTGTCAAAATTTCAGAGGAAAATGTAGAAGTTCTCTGACAGACAAAAATGTAAATGCAAACACAAAACTCCATTCCTGTGTTTTTTCCACTGGCTTCCTTTCTGTTTATGAATGATATTAAGATTTTGTTTTTGCTTTTAAACTTTTGAATGGTCTCGTTGCATCATATTTATGTAATCTTCTAAACACCCACACACCAGTAAGAGAACTCCACTCAACCAATTAACTTCTCTTAGATGTTCCAAGATTCAAATCAAAATGAGACCCAAATATCGAATCTGCTTTTTAAAAGTGAATTTTGTTTTGGTTTTAATGTCCTTTTATTTATTTTTTTGCTCTTTAATGTTGTATTTGAACAAGTTCTCAGACTAATTTGTAAATCACTTTGTTCAGTTCTAGTCATTTTAAATAGAAATAAATTTGATATTTTTTATTTGATGGCTGTTCAGAAATTGAGGATTTTCTCGCCTGCAGCTGAAAGGTGGATGATAATGATTTTACTTGTGTCTGTATGTTAGCAAAATATCTTCTGAACCACTGGACAGATTTTAATGAAAGTTTCAGAAAGTCTTCGCTGGACGTACATCTACAGCTGTTTTACTTTTGGAGACAATATCTTGAATTGAATTTTCTGCGATGTAGCCAAGAGTCGGTCACAACACATACTCAGAGTAATGACAGATCAGACAAAATCTTGCAATATGAGACAACGCTAGGCCACTTTCTGTCCTCATTGACAAGACGGTGGATTTTTCTCAGATCAACTCCCAGGTACAAGATTTTATCTTTTAATTCATAGATCACAGTTTTTTCTAAGAAAGCTAAACCAGCTATTAGCAGAAATTGTAAACCTGCAAAAACACTGAAAAACCTGCAATAGACTTATTCTAAAACCAGCACTCACCTCCTGCCCCAGAGGTCGGGCACAGATGGGACACGGCTCTGGGTTCAGCCCTCCGGTCGACTTGTCCTGGGACTTAAACACACAAAAAAGAATGCTATGCTGCACAGCTTGAAATACGATCTATGAGCAGGTGAAGTTATGTCTATAAACTCACCTTCTCCAGATTTGTTAGATACAGAAACTGTCCGAGCTTCTTTTGGAGCTGAGACTTGGCCACAGCCTGGTCGTTCAGAAGTTTGACTCTGTTCTGCTCCACCTGGGAGCAAAACAACCAAAAGAGAGGAGCTCAGGAAGGCAATAAAAACAAGTAGAGTACTGGGTCAGCAATAAATCTTTAGTAGCGCTGTCAGTCGATTAAAATAAATTAACTAATTTATCGCAAATTTGAAAGAAATTAATCGCATTTAATTGCTTCTTTTCAGAAAAATGAAATTACATGCAGTTTACAATGTCCAACCAAGAAATATGCCAAAATGTTTTAAAAAATCATTTTTAAAGCTTTTATAATTGATGAAAAAATGCATTTTTATTGCATTTCAGTTCAAAACAGTTGAAAAACAAAAATTCCTGACTAAAACTGGACAGACCCTAAATACAGTACTTTATAAATCTATTTGTTTATTTCATGTACAATTTCAGAAGGGTGTTGTTTTAAAATCATAAAAGATTTCCAACATGTGGAAACACTATGAGAGAATCATTTTTTGTAGTGACTGACCCACGGTCTGCCTCGTTTTCAATGAGGGGTCCGAGTCACTCAGGTCTCTATTGTTTAAAGACTAGTGTGGGAATGGGATCGCCTCGGTCCGGTACTGGTTTTACTTTTCAGATAGGGGTAGGGTCTGGGTTTCTCGTACCGAGCCGAACTGACACCTCCGTCCGCTCGGACCTCGGTGTCAGACCGGGACTGGACCCATAACACCTGCTCCCTGCTGAACTGAACCGAACCGGACCGTACGGCGAGAAAGGAGCAGGAATAAATCTTAAAGCTAGAGACCGTCCAGTTTCACCGCGGATTACTTTCGGTTTTCACAGTGGAAGGAGCGGAGAGTTGAGTTCTGCTACTGGGGAGAGACCGGTGAAGAGAGTGAGCTGATGAGATCTGAGGAGCGGGTGGGAGGGAGGACATGGGCTGCGACGGGAGCTGCAGGAAATCTGATGCTGACAAGCGCTCCGCCTTGCTTCAAACACAAGTTGCGTTAATTTCGTAAATTTTTTTAACACGTTATGTCTTCCAAATTAATTAACGCAATTAATGCGTTAAATCTGACAGCACTAATCTTTAGTTGATCTAATGTAAAGTAGTAAATGTGGGTGACCTTTGGTGTACATTAACTCCGCAAAATGGATCTGTGAATTGAAATTAAGTAAACACAAAAATAATCAAAATACGTCAGTTTTTACAATACTCACCTCATGTGGCTCGATGATGTGAAGCAGTTTAGGTTTTGGCTCATCAGGCAGACGAACACGCAGCCTCTCAGTGGCCATTCCCAACTCATCGATGGCCGACACGTGGTTACGCAGCACCATCCAGTACTCATGCAGCACCTGAGAGGAGACAAAGGCAACCTTCACTCCAGTTATCTTAGTAAAACCTTATAAATTTAAGGAGTGCTCTTAAACATATTATGTGGATACCTTGTACTCCTTCTTCCAGTTCTCAAATAGCTCCATAAAAGTGTTTCCCTCCTCCACCAGCTCTGGGTCCATGCGCTTGACTTTAGAAAAAGACAGGATGGCTTTCAGAGTGCGCTCAGTCTCACTGGCTGCCCACAGGCCACGGCTGGTGGTGGGGAGACGGTCATCCACCAAACCCTCTTCATCCTCAATCATCTCCTCAAAGATGGCCGTTTGACCTTTAACCCTGTCAGAGAACGTTCCCCAATCAGCCAGTGTAGTTTAGAACTTTTTAACAAAGGCTGGAAACATCTAAAAATAAACATCTTACTTACGTGTGAGCAAATAGCTTGGATTCATAATCAGTGAAAAGTTCATCTGCTTTGCAAAACACACAGCTGGAGTACAAAAGGAGACAGGTAATACATTAAAAAACATTAAAAAAAACTTTACTATTAAGATTAAAGAACTTGGATCTAAATAACAAAATACTTAAAATCTGAGATGATGTCATAACATGTTATTTACTTGTTGAGTGGCAGTCTCATGGGCCTGAGGTGGCAAACCGTGGCTTCTTCAATTACTTCCTTCGAAGCTGGACCCTCAAGACTCTTCACCGCATCCTGCACTGTCTTCTGGGACTTCATCAGGTCTTGCATTTGCGTGGTGAGCAGAAACTGTAGGCCGCTGGCATCACGGAACCTGCAGGTAACCTGTTTTTAGTGAGCTGTTCTCAGGATGACAGCTAACTGTGAAGATGAGTAAAGTTCTACTTGTCTGCCATGGAGATCTTGTTGGGCTGCTGTTTGTAGCTGCATGTCAGCTCATTCTTAACGCGGGACACCAGGTCATCATCGGTGGAGCAGCGGATTGACCTCTGGACAACTTCCAGCCACCAGGGAGAGTTTAAATTAACCTGAAAACCAAAAGCTGTTTCAGGCATGCATTTCAAAAAAATGTTTGATTTTTTTGAATAAATTTTGACGTTGTATCTAATTATTATTTCACGTACAGACCTGTTAGACTCAGGAAAAGACAATAGGAAACTTTAATTATTGTCTTGTATTCTGGGCCTTTCTGAAGCGTGAAACGATTAAGATTACAGGTGTTGTAAAATGTAAACAATCCACCCTAGCCGTTAGCTCATCAGTCCTGCAGAACATGTTTCTCCAAACAGAGGCTTTTCAACAACTATCTACAGTGGAAAAGATAATTATTTATAATAGTTACATAGAAATACACTCAAAAATGGCTGAAATATACCTTTGAGAGAAAATTGGTATTATTCAAAATCATGATTGTCACAATAGTTATTAGTTTTGGTAAAAAAAGAATGGTATTTTTAAAAATGAAAAATACATTTTTGTGTCAAAATTTTTATGTTAAATGTGTGCAACAAAAAAAATTCAGAACGTTTTTTAATATTATTATCTTTGTATCCACATAAATTAAGACTGTGTCTTGTTCAAGAGACATTTTTATTCATATTATTTTAGATGGTTTTTGTTTTTCAATATTAATGACAGTTAAAATAATGAAGTTCAATATTTTTAAGGATATTGACACATTAAGCAGGGAAAATGTCCTTTTATTCTGGTGTGATTTTTTTTTTGTCACTGCACAGTTCAGTGAGATTACATCTTAAAATGTTTACACCCTAAACCTTTTTTCAAATTAGTCTGTTCAGTTTGCATGTTTGGAACAATAAATACTTCATACTCTACATGTATTTTGTGAACAATGATTTAACAAGTACGGCACAAGTTTCTTGAAATTAAAGATCTTACTTGTTTTTTCAGCTCTTTGATGTTTTGCAGCACTGGCTGCAGGGCCTGATGGGCGTCAGCAACCTCAGAGTCGTATTTGGTCATGTAGTGCTGTCGCAGCTGCTCGGCCTACAGGGACACAGAAATGATAAAAACATCAGACAGAAGCTATAATAATAATAACAACAATAATAGTTATTAATAACAACAACAATATTACAGTCATGGGTTTCCCTAAAAGGAAAAACTATAAATCTATTGTGGAATTCATTTTTACTGACATAAAAGAAGTTTACCTCTTCACTGAGTCGATCATCTCTCAGAGTTGGAGGAATCCCACGATGCTTTGCATGTAGAAGTTCCATCAAATTGTGGGTGGCATGAAGCCTCTGTTCCAGTTTTGGGAAAAGATTTTCATTTTTGTATTTAATTTCTGTAACTTGTCCTTTGTATGTACCTTTTGTAAGTCAGAGAGTTTAACAAACTTTGAAAATAATTTAAGTAACTTGACGGAATATAAGATTATTTGCATATTTTTCTTCTTCTTGTAGGATAAAAGCAGCCAAATAATAAAAGAGAAATGATTAAAGTGAGTCTGTTCTGTATACCTGTAATGAATCGGTTTTCAGCCTGTCTTTGTGCTCTTCTGAAGAACGAAGCACTTCTCTGTACATCTCTGCAGCCTCTACAAATTCACCTGCAGGTGGCAAACAAAAAACTCAATCTCAGACTCATTATGTCTCTCGTGTTGAGTTAATGAGAAGAGCCTCCCTGAGATTAGCTCCAACAAAACACATCAGCAGTAAAAGAATTGGGAGACACAGATGAGATGGCGCCTTGTCTTTTGTTTGGACTGATTCCCATGGGAACAAAGAGCAGAGCCTAGAAGAGGGGGTTTATACCTCTGATGATGTGAATTCCAGCCAAACCATTGAGTGCACACACTAATTGTCTGTGAGCTTCTTCACACTCCACTCGACATTTCTTCTGCAGGGACTTGAGGAGCTCCTCCATTGTCATGGTGCTGGGAGAAGACGAACACAGAACAAGTGGGCTTTAAATAAACACAGCTGTTCGTTTCTGAGGTCTGCTGCCTTTCCTGTTAAACTCTATCTAAATTATCAGCAGCATTAATTAACTGCTGCAGCTGCCTTTAGGAAGGACTTTTCCATTGTGTACCTTTTTTGCAGAGGCAGGAACTCCCCCCTCACGGCCTGTGGGTGGCAGCAGGCCTGGCGCAGCCTCAGCAGCGGGTACAGGATGGTGTTGACGGTACGCCGGTCCAGGCTGCCCAGTTTCAGGCTCCAGTCTGAGATTTTCCTGAGTTGGACCAAAGCATCCTGGGAGCAAACTTCATGTTGGCGGTGGTAGAAATGACCCTCAACTGGAGAAAAGTGAAGCCAGTGAACCTCCTCTGTCTGAGGAGGAATTTGAATCTAAAGAAAAATCAAAATATACAATAAAGCATTCTTCTTTTCTTGGAAGCTCACATAAAAACATTTTTTACAGTTAAATGGTAAATGGCCTGTATTTATAGAGCACTTTCTGGAGTGTTCTACACTCCCCAAAGCGCTGTACAACACAACAGCCATTCACACATTCCCACGCTGATGGCAGTTAGCTTCACTTTAGCCACAGCTGCCCTGGGGCAGACTGTCAGAGGCTGGAGTCACCACACACAGTCTGGCACCTATGGGCCCTCCTCACCACCATCAGCAGGCAAGTTGGGTGAAGTGTCTTGCCCAAGGACACAACGACAATGTAACCCAGCCGGAGCTGGGATCGAGCCGGCGACCCTCCAGTTACCAGACCGGCCACTCTACCAACTGAGCTACACGCCGCCCCGTTAAATTATCTGTAAAAGTCTGGTTATTTTTATGATCACAAAGAGATGTAAGACTTTTAAAATCCTACCTGATCAATGACATCTTTTTTAGCAGAACGCCATAATATCTGTGCTATAACATTATACAGAGGCTCTGTGTTTCCACGGCGATAAGGACGGTAAAGCAGCTGGTCCCACCAGTGTTTGACCCAGTATGGGTCAACCCCAAGGAAAAGTACGAGGCCATACAGGTCTACAAAACACAACCATCAATAGAATAAAACATTTCATCAGGCTTTCCTTGCTTGTGTCATTTTAAGAAGCTGATTATTTGGTAAAATTGTTGACTTTGTTGATTTTTTATAAATAAAAATGACCTTCCAAGCCTCTCTGGACAGGAGTTCCACTGACACACCAGCGGTTGACAGAAGCAAGACGCAGAGCCATTTCTGCAGCCTGATGGCAAAAAAGTAAAGCAAATAAATGAACGATATAAAGAGGAAACATCAACATAGTTACTGGATGACCTCTGATTCACCTTGGCGGTGGGACACTCAACCATCTGAGCCTCGTCCAGACAGATGCGCCACCACTCCACGGCCACCAGCGGACTGGGTACAGCCATGTAGCGCTTCTGGTTGCGGAAACGACGCCCATCTTTGCTGTTGCTGTGTGGAATGTCGACGTAGTTGAGCTCAGAGCGAAGCACGTCGTAGGTGGTGATGACCACATCCTGTTCGGCGAGCATACGCGGCTGGAGGAACCCGTGTTTTTTCACACCCTGGTAAACCTGGGTGGCAGATTTAGAGATTAAAACAACAACATACTGTAAACCTGACATTGTAGGGCCGTCTTTCCTCACCAGCACTCGTAGCGAGGAGGACCTGATGTGCCGGTTGATCTCCTCCACCCACTGGTGGCAGATGGAGCTGGGGGAAATGATGAGCGTGGCGCCAGTGGATACTGGTTTCATGGCTACCAGACAGTGAGGGCAGTAGAATGGTGTCGTTGTAAGGCTTTCTTCTTTATAGTTCACACAGTCTGCATGCTGCCACAGCTGACAGTTCATACACTGAACGCGGGCCTTGTAGTCTATGATGCCCAGTTCCCCACAAATACACTCAAAGCGGTAGTCTGGGGTGTGGAACGGGGCTAGAGAGGCTCTGGTGGGAGTTCCTGTCCCCTCCTGTAAACCCTCCACTGTAGCCACGCTCAGAACATCTACCTCTTTTCTATCCTGAGGAAACTGTAAGGATGCTGTGGAAGGATTCAAGATGTCTTCTGGCTGATTAGTTTTCTGATTCAGTCGTTCATCACACTCTTTTGTTTCAGTCTCTTCTGCTTCAGAGCAGTCAGGTTTAGGGCTCAGGTCTTTCTGATCTTCTGAGAAAGAGTTCTGCAGAGCTGCTTCAGCCTTCTCCTTAGCTCGCCTCTGGAAAGTTTTCCTGGGCACGCTTTCTGCATTTTTAAAACTCTAACAAAAACAAACACAAAACAAAGTCAGGAACGAAAACGTTGTACTATCATAAAGCATTTCTGAAATAAGAGTTTTTATTCTTACAGACTTAGACGCTCCTGCTAAGGTTTTCTTAGTTTCTTTGTAGTTCTTTCCCAGCTTGAATGACCCAGCTAAGCCCCGACCTTTGACCCGCTCAACCATGCCTTCATCTATCAGCTTTGCCAGCGTCTTCTTGATGTGAGTGCGGTTCTTCAGGAGATCGTAGCCATAAGTAGCTCGGATGTAGGTGAACACAGCATTGACTGAGGCTCCTTTTCCAGATCGCATCTCCTTTATTGCATTAAGTAGCATGACACGCACGGCTGCAGGAACATGTAGATTAAATAAATTAAACACACCACGGTGACTGATGAGGAGAGTCTGAGAAGATTTAAAGAGACATACTTGGATAGGATATTTTCATTTTTGGTTGAGCTTCAGACTTGCAGCGCATAGCTCTCTCTCTCTCTAGTGGACGAGGTGGAACAAAGTAATTCACAGATTTTCCCTAAAAACAAAAAAATATTAAATAAAATATGGAATACCATTTTATATTTCAGTATTTAGTTGCTGTCTGCTGCTAATATTGCTTTATAATAGACAAAAATTATCCTTTTTTGGCAACAGATTTAGGATAAGGAATATAAGTCAAACATTTGTTTTTGAATCCTCACCACAGGCAGAGTGAGGGCGTCCTGCTGCAGGTCCTGACGGGTGTGAGACAAGATGAGCGCCAAAACTTCCACCGTCTTACCAAGACCCATCTCATCAGCCAGAATCCCACCAGGCCAGTCGACGCCCGCCAGAGGAAACTCTCGAATTAAACTGAACCAGAAAGAAAAAAAGCATTAGGGAATTTTGCAGGTGACAACCTCAGTAAAGAAATAACTGATCAATATGGTCGAGTTCTGTGAAAATTAGAGGAATGTTTGAAAAATTTGATTCATCATTAAATGTAATAATAAAGCCGTTTGTCTGGATTGTTACCTGTTGTGTTTTAATTATAATAATATTAAACTATATTTTAAATGTCAAAACATATAGGACCGGTAATATGGTCATTATAATATGATATTATTGAATAGAAAATGAATGGTTACTGGGCAGGACTGTTGAACAGTAAGCAAGATGAGTTTTAAAATGTATGATTATGTATTTGGAGTTTATGTGTTACTTTTGTATTTTATGTTATTTTATTAATTAAAGGGACATTTGGGTTGCTTTGAAGTGGCGTTCTATCAGTTATTTGCAGATGACACCATGATTTATTGATGCTCAGTTTCTCTTTCAGGCTTTTGAGTTTTTACAAGCTGCTTTTAATATTATTCAGTCACATCTGCAAAAACTCAAGCTGGTTTACAGACAAAGCTCATATTACCAGTTTGGTTACAAAACGCAAGGTGAAGCTTAGATTTTATGACAGAAACAAACCTTGCTTTTTCACTCTAGCTAGCTAGCTAGGACGCTTCCCGTTTCAGTTTCCTTTCTGCCATTATTCAATCACAGTGATGTACTCTATAGAAACGCCTCATCTAGATGTCTTCAGTCTCTAGACTCTGTTCATCACTGTGCCCTGAGGGGTAGTAGTAGTCGCCTCATGCATCATGTGACCTGTAGATCAGATCTGATTGGCCTTCTCTTGGAGAACACAGACATTCACACTGGTTGACTCTAATTTACAAAACTCTCCTTGACTTAGCTCCTTCTTATTTAAGAGTTACTCTTAAAAGAACTACTAGCTGACATGCCTTATGTTCCTGTGACATCGTTCACCTGGTGGCCCCTCACATAAGCCCTGAACTGGGGAGAAGAACCTTCAGTGATGCAGCTCCTTCAGCATGGAGCAAGCTACAGACTGACTGAGTCTTCTGTTCCATCCTGACAGATAGAGACAGAGAGACCATTTAACAATGTCAGTGTTTTTAAAATGCATCCTAAATTATTTATATACTGGTCTTAATTAGTTTATATTTAAAATTAATTTATACTGTTTTACTGTTATACTGTGACTGAGTCCAGGTCACCTTTGTGAGAGATCTTTATCTCAGTGGCTTTATGATTCATCTACAGTAGCTAAGGAACAGACATCACTCAAAGCGGGCATGTCTCTAGAAACAGGAAGTAGTCATCTGACTGGAGCAATACTCATAGCTAGTCAGACTGAAGTTTCTACACTGTTCGCAGACCTTAAAACCTAAAACATTTTAACAACAGAGATGGCTTTTGAAGTTGTAGAAACTCAATGATAAAGTTGATTTACTTTGGAGGTTTTGGAAGTCCACGTGTGTGAAGGATGAGAGGACAAGAGAAAGAGCAGAGCACAGTCTGTGGCTGTCATTTAGGTCATCGTGATATACAGGTAAAACTCAAAAATTTAGAATATTGTGCAAAAGTTAATTTATTTCAGTGATACAACTTAAAAGGTGAATCTAATATACTAGATAGACTCATTACATGCAAAACAAGATATTTCAAGCCTCTATTTGTTATAATATTGATGATTATGGATTACATCTCATGAGAACCTCAAATTCAAAATCTCAGAATAAAATATTACATGAACTCAATTAAACTAGGATTTTAAACAGAGCAACGTGGGACCTGTGAAGATTATAATAATGCATATATATACCTCAGTACTTGGTTTGGGCCCCTTTTGTATCAATTACTGCCTCAATGTGGCGGTACATGGATGCTATCAGCCCGTGGTATATGAGTTTCACTTTTTGAAAGTTTAAAAGAGACAAAAAATATAGAACTTTTTCACAATATTCAAATTTTTGAGCTGCATCTATAAATGTTTGTTCCAGTCACTTCCTGTTTTCAGAGACTCTACTTACTTTGAGTCACCAGTGGGTGTGCTCCTCACTGTAGATAAATAACTGACTGAATGCTGCTTCAAAATTACCCAAATATCCCTTTAAGGTTTATTATTTTAAGCCTGGAAGAACAGAACATCATCTACATTAAGATGAATGTGAATTATTCCATTTCTGGCTTGAACAAAAATGTCATGCTAGGTGGTTATTGAGAGGAAAAAGTAGAAATAATAAAGGTTTACACAACTACAGTCAAAAGGGTCAATTTGTTGACATTAAATTTCACTAAACGTATTTAATGGTTTTTCCTAGAATTAAAAGAATGAAAACCACAAGCAACAACTGAAATTGTCCCCTTGACTGTTTTTACAACAGATGGTGAGGACAATGGATTCTACATGGTACATGGATAGATGTGATTCTGGTTTACTGTTCTAGGATATTAGCAGAAGTTTTTCCAATGAATTTTTAACACAAGATACTCTGACTTCTTACCAGCCGGTAAAAGGATTGTAAAACAGCTTCTTGCCACACAAAGTAATCAAATCCCTCCAGAGGAAATGCAGTGATTGTTCTGAAAGGAGACAGTAAATACAGAATAGTTTGTACAATCTGAAGCTTTAATTATACAGTATGATCTCTAAAGTCTCAAAAATGCACATCAAGTTTTTCTGAAAATTATGCATGTAAATATTTTGATTTTTAGATAAAGATCATTGTTCCAAAGATTTACGTGAAGCTGAAGGGAATACCTTTAGAGGCAGCACTCCTGTATTTCTCTCTCCTCAGCATCCAGTTAACCGCCTGGCTCTGATACAGCCTGAGGACAGGAATAAGAGCCTTGTGCTGGACGTCATACGTCACATCCTGGCTCTCGTTCTGGTGCACAAGCCTCACGTGATCATAGAGTTCCTCCACATTTTGCCTCTCCAGGTCTGTGTCACATTCCTCCTCCTCGTCCTCCACAACTTCTACAAAAAAAGCACAGCAGCCAAACAGTTTTGTTCATGAAATTCTGAAAAAATCATCGTATTACCCAACAGACTCATAGACCCACCAGGAATGATGAAATCATAGACGTATTCCATTAACTTCTGCATCATCTGATTTGCTTTCTTCAGACGAGCATTTCCCTCGCTGAGGAACTCCGGCTTTCCAAGTCCAGTTTCCAGCAGATAAATTCCCACCTGTCAAGTAGAGCCAGTAAAAACCTTTACACATTGCTTTAAAGACAAAGTCAGAAAAGGTTTATGTTTAAGAGATACCCTTATACCTTGACCTCCTGTTCCTTTGTCTGATGACAAAGCTGCACCACTCTCCTCTTCTGCAGCCAGTCGAGGTCTTCTATTGGAATCGGACCGAGGTTACACTCTGCTGTACAGCTATCGTCATCAGGCCTCCACTGCAGGTCTGAGCTGTCATCACAGCTGCTGTAACTGAGGCAGAGCTGCTCACCTTTCCTGTGAACAATGAAAACTCTCTGCTCGTAGTCGGACGGTAGCCAAGCTGGTCGAATGATGAACTCCCCGATGAGGGCCTTCCAGATGTGGGCCAGCTTCAAAGCTGGCAGCACAGACAGCACCAAAGAAGAGAAGGCAGAGGTGCTGTCTGAGGACGTGCTAGGAAACTCTTCTGAAAACTGAACAGAGCGGGAGCAGGCAGCCTCCGTCACTTCTTCTACAACAGAGCAAGAGGTGTCGACTGAAAGAATGGAGCAGGATGGAGTCTGGTTGTCTTCCTGGATCTCCTCATTCTTTCGGTCCTCAAACATATTCCACTCCAACCTCCGCTTGGATTCATCATCCACCCTCACGGGAGGGGCCCTCTTTCTTCTACTGCTCATGGTGAAAATCTAAAAAGAAAGCACAGTCAAATGAAATTTATCTTTATTTTCTTTTTTAATGATTACAGCATTCATCAACTGATTTACTTTCCTACAAATAAAAACTGAATATTCTGTGATAAAGTTCACATCAGATACTAATAAATAAATGTGAAAATTTGTCTATTTGTCTTGAATTATGTCTAATGTACAAACAGTCACATAGAAAATTTGATTTAGAGATAAATACCTCACTTTTTTAAATAGTGAATTGCCCAAATGAGAATTTATAAATGTGTTTACCTGTAACCATGAGCTTCTACTATATACAGATCTTTATATACACAACAACTGCAAGAACATTATCTAAAAAAATGTCTCATCCCACAGTCAGACCATAAATCATAAAGTGAGGAATACAACTTAAAGGGATGCTGTTTTTCTATATATACAAAGAATAAAGACAGAGGCAGTCTAAGATATAAGCACAGTAAATAAATGAGTGAAACACAACCAACATTTATAATAAAGGATGAATATCTATTTCTCAGTTATGACCCCTAGGTCACAAGGTGTCTAGGGTGTAAATCCAAAATGCCTCTAAATGGAAGTTGAACATGTTCAGTGATTAAGTAAGACAAATAAGTCAAAGTATGATTCATAACCTAATAAAGGTTTAATTTCTGACATTAAAAATGTGGCCTGTATGTGGGTTGTATAACGCCATTGCAATGGGTAAAATAATTACAGATCACTGTACACCAAAACCACTAGACTCAGAAGGAGTTTGATCCCCAGGATGTCAGCATGTTGAATAACCACATTCAACCCCTATAATATAGAAAATAAAATATTCACTCATGTAAATAATAATGTAAATAACATTAGTAAATACAGGCTCCAAATAAAAATCTACTGTTTATTGTTGGTCTGTGTTTATTGATGTCATATGTACCATGTTCTCTTTCATGTCTGTTTGTATCATGTTTATTGTTATTATTTACTTGTATGTTTAGTAATTATCTGTTGTTGTTTCTTGGATATGTCTGCAAAAGTACAGAGCAAAAAGTGAGACTGGTGCTAAATTCACATAAATAAAAAACTTTTTGTGTTAGCTAATATCACTGCCTGTACATAAAGGCACTATTTATTCAAGTCAAGAACGTTTTAAAAAGCAACATGACTAACACCAACATACAGAGTAAATATAGTCGGTATTTTACCGCTGTTGCTAAAGTTTACATGTGCTAGCAAAGTTGTTTCTCTGTATTCCATTTAACAAACGCCGTGTTTTAGTTTTGTTTCATCTTTTCTTAGCATTATAGCATAAACACAGGTACACAACGCTGCGTATTTAATGTTTTTAACAACATAATTGAACAAAAAATTATATTTACTTTTAGAGCTTCTCTTATGTCGCTCCGGTTATTATAACTGTATCAGAAGTCTTTTCATAATGAGGCAAAGTAGATCCTGAAAAGCACATAAACCCAGTTCAATTATCCACAGCAGTTTTGAGGGTCGCCATTTTTAAATACAGGAAATGATGTAGCGGAAATACAATATTTTTAGACAATAAAACAGTGATTTAATGAAAACCTGGTAACTCGCTACTTCATTTGTTTTTGATGTTATTTAAAGATTGTGAAATATTTTTATAATAGTGTATTTTAAATTATGTAATAACATTTTTGTGCTTTGCTGAATTAAACGTCTACCGGGACTCATCGGGACGTTCAAAATAAGAGTTCGTTTAAACTTTATTTCATGCATATTTTGAGCTAATCTTGAGTTTTGTTATCGGGCTTTATTTAGTGACCATGGAATTATATTTATTTTTACTTCTCCCCTCCTATTCAATGTTTATCTGAAATAAATGTTCAGTCGTAGTGTCGGGTGTTGGCCACACGGTGTCAGCAGAGAGCGACATTTTCTTCTGTTGCAGCAGTGAACTGTGCATCATCCGTCTGTGAACGACGCAGAGGGATGATTCACACGAAGTTTGACGAGTCCCTTCATAGTAAGTTGCCCCTTGGTGTGTAAACACCGTCACACACGCCACGCACTCATGTAGTCCAGCCATGCAAGGGTTTAAACTTACCATTCTCCCAGATCATGTTCCTACATTCTGATGTGTGTTTCTTTCGTGCGTACCTGAATTTTTCGTTCCTAAATTGTCACTTTTGGTGCGTCATTGTCTTACCGGCATTGATAAACTGAGGACTCAAATCAGGGACACTGCAGTGAGTGTGACCCGCTTTTAGGATGCAGTGAGGAAGAGGAGAAGAGGGGTGCAGATAGGAAGCGGAGAGAGAAAGGCACCGTGTTTTCTCGGTGGAAGATCTGGAGTCCAGTCTGGCTGCAACAGACGAGACAACGGAACCACGGTACTCCGAACTGCCTGGTGCAGGTAGGTAAAGTCATGCATGTATGCCTAAAACTGCTCGAATATGCAGCCTGCTTAATCTCCTCCATGTGACTGCATGTGGAAGGTGTAGTGCTGAATTAATATTCCTGTAAATAATTTTGATACAGATGATGCAAAGCCATTCAGGTAGCTTGGAAATGTATTTTATTTGTGACATTTTTCTAGTAAAAGTTGAAGAAACAGAAGAAAAATGCTGCTATCCTAAAAACGGTGCTAAAGGCAGCTGTCCATGGTGCTGAAGTCCAAAGCTTTCCTCATTGTAGAAAACTTTTTGTTCTCCAAATCTACATGTTCTCTATTTTAAGTTACAAAAAAGGACACTGTATTTTACTTTACTGTAGTATGCTTGCAAATAGGAAAACATCACATTCACTGATGCTTATTGTTTCACATACAGGATGAACCCAATGAAGAAGCAGATTGGTGAAATTTCCATGTTATCCATGCAAGACTGATGAATCATTATTATGGCTAAAGGGACATGAATCTTCATTCATCAACTTTGGTACAATGTCCAACATGATCTACCTGACTGCAGTGAGCATTTTGTACTTGCCCGTTTTACTGTTTGAGGCGTTTGTTTTGTCCAAAGGAAAGTATGAGAGGTCAGTCGTCCCAAGTTCTGCCTCCCGCCTGGTGGCGAGGATGGACGGGGATATTATAATCGGTGCCCTGTTTTCTGTTCACCACCAACCATCGGCTGAGAAGGTGGCAGAGAGGAAATGTGGGGAAGTCCGTGAGCAGTATGGCATCCAACGGGTGGAGGCCATGTTCCACACCCTGGATCGAATCAACTCTGACCCTAACCTGCTACCGAACATCACCCTCGGCTGTGAGATCAGGGACTCCTGTTGGCATTCCTCAGTGGCCCTGGAGCAGAGCATCGAGTTCATACGAGACTCTCTCATCTCCATACGGGACGACTCAGAGGGGTCCAAGTGGTGCATCGAAGGGGTGCCCTCCAGTCAGCCGCCATCAACCAAGAAGCCCATCGTAGGAGTCATCGGGCCTGGGTCCAGCTCGGTTGCAATTCAAGTCCAAAACCTTCTCCAGCTGTTCAACATCCCACAGATTGCATATTCTGCTACTAGTATCGACCTCAGTGACAAGACCTTGTTCAAGTACTTCCTCAGAGTCGTTCCCTCAGACACGCTTCAAGCCAGAGCTCTGCTGGACATTGTCAAGAGATACAACTGGACCTATGTGTCTGCAGTTCACACAGAGGGTAAGATGATGTTTTCCCTCAGAAATACTACACTTTATCTGGATAAATGATTATAAAAAGCTCACAAATAAATGGTCAAAAATGGGTCAGTTTACTGAGACATCTTGAATAAACCTGATCGTCTTTTAAACGAATGAATCTTTAATAATCATCCCTCTCCCTGGCTCTGAATTCCTGTATTGGTTTATGACACAGCAGTGGCTGAAAACACAAACGTAATACTATGAACCAAGATGCCATCAGATTTGATTTTCTTTTTATAAACTTTGTGGAAGAGCCCTGGTAACCTTAAACACAAACTAAATGACCTGACATAAAACAACTTCATGTTTCCTCTTTAACGTTTTGAGGTCAAACATTTGGTAGAGCACATTTAGTCCATATATGGGAATTTAAACAACTAAAAACTAAAGCAAATCTTAAAAAAATAAGGATGTTTAAACACAAATAAACACATTGTAACCACATGCTGTTATAGCAAATTAATAATGACTACATTTTTCCCACAAACCCTTGAACCAACAGTTTTCCTTCTATAGAATTAATTTATTACTCACGACGCCTCAACGAGATAAATTAGATCAAAATAATTTAAAAAATGAATTTAGAGTCCATTCAGGAGTTTCCTGAAACAAACTGAACTGATTTTAATGTCTTCTGCTGTTTTCCTTTGTAGTAACTCATAGGTTTTATACCTATTCATTTTAATCATTTTCTTGCTTTTTTGTAATGATAGAATTTTATTACCTTTTTCCAAATCTTGTAATTCTCAAACCTGCCGTTGAAATGACTTGTGGTTTGGGGATTTTGAGATGGACATTTGTAGTAAATTCATGACATTCTGTAGAAAATAAAAGATTTATTGGAACATTTATGATGGTTTTAGTTAAGAAATTAGATCAGCATTAGAATAACAATGTTGCTTTCTTTTAAACCTTAGAAGTCTTTATTTCACGACGTCACGTTAAAGAATCATGTTCTGAGTATCAGTGAAAAGTTTTAGAAGACATTCATCTATTCTGTGTGAGGTCGCTCTCCTATTTGGGCCAATTTGATGTTTTCTTTTCTTCTCAGGGGTTTTAGTTCTGTTACATGCGCTGGTCTTTTGAGATCTATTAACATTTCCAATCATTTTCAGGTCAGAAGACTCTGTAGGTCATGACAAAACCTTCCAGCTGGCACCTCTTCATGCGGCCCCTCGTGAATTGTGTAATACTGAGAATTTTAACTTGTTGTATAGTTAATCTTCTATTCGTTTTCAGCTTTTTCCAAACAAAATTATGTTTGCATCCTGAGTTTTACTGAATAGACTGAATCCAACAGATAAATAAATATCATTATTTAAGGTAGACTGTCACCCTCTTTCTACTCTGAAGGCTCCAGGCTCGTTTAGATGTTCATTAACAAACTTGACTGGGGTTTGTTGTAGCATCGTGACGTTTTTGGTAAATACTAAAGATTTATCCATATTACATACACAAACGAATTGTGCACAGTTAGATCGTTATAAACAATAAAAGTAACTGTAAATGGTCATGAATTAGTCACAGGGTTAGGGTTAGAGGTTGGTTAGTTGGTTAGGGTTGGTCAATGTAAATGGTCATGACTTAGTCACATTCTGTTTTGCTTTGTCTCCAGTTCTCTACCTCCTGCTTTTGTTTGTCTGGTGTGATTATCAGGTCTGGTTCCCGTGTGTACTGTTACAGTAAATAACAGAACAAAATATCAAAAAAGACAATAATCCAACAAACTGGTCAGATTTTTGAAAAATTATAAGAATTTAAAGGCATACTATATAACTTTTTCCACATATATATATTTTTCTTTTCTTTTTTAACCTCCATATTTTTAAATCTTTTCCTTGAGCCAGTATGTGCTAATATGACCCTTTACTGAAAAGTCACTTAGCTTCATGTGCTGCTTGGATCCAGAATACTACGGCTGTGTTCGAATTCAGGGGTAGGATGCTCATGAGGACGTGGACTTGCTGGTCTACCTAGGTTGGGTCCTTGCTCGACCGCTCAGACCGGAAATAAACGATTCTGAATTCAGACGGTCTAGCCTCATACTTATCCCCGCCCCTCAGTCCAGTCGCTTAGCAACCGTGACAGCGCCGACAGACAGGCAAAAAGCTAATAAAATGAATCTAAAGAAACACTTTAAGCTCTTTTATGGTGACTTATTTCCTAAATTTTCATTTAAAACATTCAAGCTAGCTTACATTGATTTCTTGTCTTAAATTACACGAAAAATAAAACATTCAACCTCTTTTGTGGAGATTTTTATTATTAAACTTCATATAAAGAGAAGCAAAAAATTCCTAAACACAAACTTTTTATAATCTTTTGAGAAACTGACATTTAAAACTGGACTGCTCTCTGGTTTTTTCTGCTACTGCTGCAAAATTGATGACTCAGTAGAATTCAACGGCCGGCACGCAAAGCATCCTGGGATAGCCTTGGCCAGCGAGGATACACCAGACCCATCCTCAAAATTGAGGTGGAGCGAGGACGCATTTGAGGACGCATGGATGAGTATCCTTCAAATTCGGACAGCACTCGTCGCGGCGCTGTGACGTCATCGGCCTCGAAATGCGTCCTCATAAGCGTCCTACCCCTGAATTCAAACACAGCCCATGTTTCCAACTTCTGAGTGTTCTGAGTGATTTAAAACGGACACTAGGGGGTGCCAAAACAAGCAAAACTACATAGTATGCCTTTAAATAAATATATACAAAGTGAATAAAGAAAGACTGGAACCTTTCAGGCAGTCAACTGGGGTTAAAGTATTTGTTCGTAACGTTGACTACTAACAGAGAGTCTGTTGAATGTGTCTGAACTCTGACTGAAGGTCAATTACTGTCATGTCTTCTTTGTCTTTCCTGATAAATTATCTCATAAACATTAGGGTTATTAAATGTCAAGTCTTAAAATGACAACAAATTCAAGACCTATCACCTACATTACCTGATTACCTAACCCTTCATGCTAGGTTTTTTTTCCAACTAAGATCATATTATGATGATGGAGTTAATGGTGGGTTTAGACAAACCAACCCCCATATCTTAGTCCCTCCATCTTATTAACTAAACTTAAGTAAAAAACTATGAAACAACTGAACATTATTTTGTTCAAGTATGCAAATTAGAGTTAGGTTATAAAAACCAGAATTCAGTCAGATGTCAAATCTAATTGTTGCTATGAGAACAGGAGAAAGAAGAGCTGATAACAGAGATGGAGATTAGTTTGTCGTCTTGGCTGAGAGATAACCTGCAGTAGAAGCTTTTTGTGGTAGTTTGAGTCCAATATAACCTTTAATTGATTATTAACATGTTGTAAAAGCTGAATAACATGAACATCTGAACAGACAAGCAGAAAAGACACTTGTGTAAGTGTCCCCTTTGTCCTCTAATACGACTGCTCCAGTTTCACTCCTCCTGCTTCTAGAAGTCTGGGGACAGAATGACCCTCTTACGTGTTGAAAAAAGATTTTTGTGTTCAGCAGCTTAAACATGGGGCTGCATAGTGAGGTTATGAGTGAGGGCTCATTGAAGAATTCCTTTCTTCTGTGAATGAGCCTCACCTGACAGCTCCTCTTGTCTTCCTCAGGTAACTACGGCGAGAGCGGGATGGAAGTGTTCAAAGAGCTTGCCTCGCAGGAAGGCCTCTGCATCGCTCACTCTGACAAGATCTACAGCAACGCCGGCGAGAAGCACTTCGACAGGCTGCTCAGGAAGCTGCGGGAGCGTCTTCCCAAAGCCAGGGTTGTTGTCTGCTTCTGTGAAGGCATGACAGTTCGCGGGCTGCTCATGGCCATGAGGCGGCTCGGAGTAGCCGGAGAGTTCCTCCTAATTGGCAGGTTCGTTAGAGACTGTTTTTCCCCACGGGGCTTCCAGGTTTGTCAGATGGAGAGAAACAGACAGAAAGTTTTTGAACCAAAACATTTGGCTCTTTTTTAAGAACTACAGGGGGTTCATATGGGAATTTTAAAGGCTGTGAAACCCAGTCAGCACCCAAATAATGGGATGAAAATGGGAAAACGGATAAAAATAGTGCAGCTGAATCAGCCTTCTGTGCCTTCAGGATCAGTAGCCTTTTGCCAAGATGCAGTTTATTGCCCTGAATCCTCCTTAATTTTGATCAATTTAAAGTGATCAAAATGAGAAAAAGGACAGTGTTCGTTCCTGACAGAGATTTGGATGTTGAATTCCATGTTATAGTTTTACACAAAGGTTCTGAAACATTCCCCGTCCCTAACGGGGAGAGTTCCTCTGAAAGCAGAAGATGCTTTGAGCCAGGCTCAGTGATGAATAATGCATCCACTCGGCAAGCTCTCCCGCTCCCTTTCAGATCACAGGCAGGATGGGCTAATATGGGACAGCACCTCCAGCACAGGCTGGGGAATGTGGAATAGGGAACATCAAAGCTAATATACCATAAATTCTCTCATTGTTGCTTCTCGGTTCGCCGGCGGTCCTGTTCGGAGTCGTTTCAGCAGCTGAAATTAGGCTACGATTAAAGCTAAAGATGGGTCATTTATCGGGGATGTTTCATTGTAGCTTCATTTTTCACTAAATTTGCCGGGAAAAATTCAACCCAGTAGTTCTGGCGCTCCAATGCATGCATCTAAAAATAACCAGGCTTTTTAAACTCTCAACTTTCTCTCACCCCTGAAGTTTAAATTTTACTCTGCTGCTGAAGTTTCCACAGATGGTAATGAGCCAAAGTAGTGTGTTTTCTGGGTCAAGGAAACTACAGAAAAAGTTTTAAAAAAATGTTTTTTAGAGCAGCACAGCACGTGAACACATGCAGGCTTGTGCAGTGGGCCAAATGAAAAGCCCGGAGGTGCTGGTCATCAGCCATCCATCCGTCTTCTGTTGTGCGGAGGATGAAAGAGATCTCACACCACCGATCCCACGTTCCAAACAGCAAACAAGTCTTTAATCAACTCTGAAAGGCGGCTCTCGTTGCTTTGGAAAGAGATAAAAGATACAAGTTTTACGTTCCTCTGTTTGGCTCCCACTCTGTTTTGAAATATACTCCCACAAAAAAAAGCCTTACATGAATACTTTCTTGTATTTTTACAGATTCCTTCCAGTAAACTTTTCCGTTTTAAATGAAATGATTCATGGACGTGTGATCTCAGACTGTAAGTGTGTATAGGACATGCGTGTGTTGACGTCAGAGCTGTAGGGTTCTGGCACTCGGGGTGTTGGACTGGGGGTAGTGTGATGCTGAGAAGCAGATGGCCAGGTACTGTTGATACTGCCACAGTGGACAGCCATTGTCAGCTCGGTCTTGAAGTGTCAGCCAAGCCAAACGTGCTGCTGGCTTCCACTTCTACAACCCAAATCTGGGTTTGGTTCACGATATTTTTGTCCTGTTCACGACCTGCAGTTTGTGCCATATTCAAGTTTTGTAGTTTTGCCCCAGATTTTCTATTCACAAATTAAAATGTTATTTTGAAAGTGAAGCTCATGCTGGTAAAGGTTCTCAGTCATCCAGGTCATATAACCCTAGGTAAGGCAAGAAGACCTCTTTATTTTCTTAAAGACTTTTTTGTTTCTCATCTGATGAGTTTTATCCCATGTACACAAGGGAGGGGGTGGGTTCCACAATATGCTTGAGTACAGCGTGTACACTGATTGGCACTAAACCTTTTCCTTTGCAAACTCAAATAAACACAATACCATAGAAAATAAGTTAATCATCCAAAAGGAATGCTCTGATTTGGATGTAGTTTGGTACCAGTGATTGGTATGTAATGATGTGATTTGCAAGGAGCTGGAATGTCTAGAACAGGCACCAGAGGACATCACATATAGGGCGATAGTATTATCAGGTATCAGCCATCTGTCAGTCAGTCCAGTGAGGGACGCTGACGAGACACAGAGGCTGTCTCGTAGATCTTTGGACGGCATTGATGGAGTTTGATAGTGACAAAAGTGGAGACTTGGGACTTGACTTGGACCTGAATGGGTTTTGGTACAACTCTTCTTCTGCTGCCATTCTGTTTGTTTAGTTTGGGTAATAGTCATTTAATATAAATGTGATCATTAATTTGTGAATTACAAACTTTACTCTCACCAGAATCACTCTGGACACCGCTGGACTGCAGCTGACTAGCTTTTATCTCCAAAACTAAGAGCTGGACCCACAAATGAGTTGAGCTCAGAACATGGCAGTCCAGTGAGGCAGGCAGATGGCAGAGATCCTCTTTCAGGAGATTTGACTTGGACTTGGAAAAAATGACTTGTGAACATCTCTAGGTAGGGGTTATATTAGCTTGAGGTCAGGAGGTCATGTTGTTGTGTTCCAGTGGTCTGGTGCATGAGGGCACCCACGCATGTGAAGACGACCCCAAAGTGAAACTGTTGCATTGTGTGCCAGCATTAGAGAACCCAGTGACATCTGTGTGTTTGGACCCTTTACAACACCTTGTGCCATCCCACTCTGTGTCCTAATGACTGGCATCATTCTGGCTGTCGGCTCACCATCCCATGCATAGGCTGCCATTAACACCAGAGCAGAGATGACTGTTTAGAGTGGTACTGTGACTGGGAAAACTGGACTGATGCATGATGTTAAGTGATGAATCTCAGTTCTGCTTTACAACAGATGACCATTGATTAGAAATATGGCAGCGCTAAGGTGAGAGGACCAATCATACCATGGTACAGCCTTTAAACAAGACAATGGTTCACATCTGGACGGTCTGTCCTAAGACCGCTCCCATCCTGCTGAGGACTGCCCCAGGCCAGCTGAGTGACCAGTTACAACCACACAAATTATTCAACACAGAGCCAAAAAAAAAAAAACGCCTATGGACTCCAAACTGGAGAAGCTATCCTCGGTGTTCAGAAGACCCCGCTTCAAACTCCTCAAACATCTCAAGAAGATGTAGAAAATGTATCTGTCAGATAAGGAGATTAGTGAAGGTGCAGGAGTTGTGTTACCCAAAAAGCAAAAACTCACTCTGTCACTCATTTTCTGAAACCACTTCATCCTGTATAGGTCCACAGGGAGCTGGTGCCTATCTCCAGCAGTTACCAGGCAACAATCACCAGTCCAGCATAAGGACATGGAGACAAACAACCAGTCACAAACTCACTCATACCTAGGGACAATTTAGAGTCACCCAAAAACCTAATGAGTGTTTTCAGTTAGTGGGAGGAAAGTGGAGTACACAGAGAAAACCCATGCCTGCATGCAGCCCAAGGAGCAAAACTCCAAGACAAAAGTTAATCAATTAAGTGTTGGATGACTTCCTGCAGCTCCTGGTTTAAGGTTTAGTTACTTCATTATGCTTTATAGGTTAGCAAATCATTAGGATTGATTTGTGACATGTTTTACCTGATCCTCAACACTTTATTTGCAACAATATGAAATAAACGATTGGCTAACAAACTGTTGATGCTAAACTAAAGTCCATAGAGATCAGTGCAGAGCAGACCCTCTTGAGGCTTAAAGTCTGTGAGTTGGGTGGGAACTTGTTTCTCTCCAGGGCAGACTGCACAGCTACTCTACTAATCTGTGAATTCTCACTGAACTTGTGATTATGGAGGCTTAATTTGTCTTCTCTCTGCAAGTACAGTGAGAACTACACAGTCCTCAGTGGAGAGGCTGAAAGGGGAAACAAAGTCATGGAAACACAAGAGGATCGTGTGCACACTGATGTCAGAGGGCAGACCTACACATGCATGTTACACTGCTCCTCTCATATAACGACATGATTCAGTTATGTTCATGCAATAAATTATATAAATTATATAAGCAGCTCATATTTCAACAAAACTATATACAACAAAAGCCTAGCAAGTTGTTTAGGAGAATATTTCTAGAATACTTGTTATGCATTTCTTGTGATGTAATTGTTTTTAATAGGGTTATCAATTTTATGTCAGAGATACAGCATTTGTTCCACATTCTATTATCAGCAGTCCAGCTAGTGATTCATCCTGGTTGTTTTATACCACTTCAAAACAAGATAACGCTAATATATCAAGAAATCTCTGAATAGAATTAAAATAAGAATAATGTTTGCATGTAGCATGAGTTTACCTTGTTTTGAATGTCTAGTCATTTATTTGTATATTTTTTGTTGCTGTGTGGTGTGCCAAATTTGTGAATATTATACAGTTTCCTGTATTTCATAACTGATCAAATTCCTCCAGCAATAATAATATTGACATTTATAAATTTGGGATCCTGAATAATTTCACTTGGGGAAAATAAAAAATATTTATTTTTATGAACTTTTATTAAACACATGTAAAGATGAAACGTGGTGATATTTTACTTTTTGGGGGCGGATTCATGGATGGCTGTAAAATGGTTTAAAGTTTTTTCCTCTTAGAGATGTCACACTTAAATGTTTCAGATCAGCAAACAAATTTCTGCATCGAAGAAAACCTGAGTAAATACAAAATACAATTTTTAAATAATGATTTGATTTATTAAGAGAACAAAGTTATCCAAACCAACTTTGTAAAAAAGTAAAATATTTGCTTTAGTTGGAAAGCCGAATTCAGTCCCACCCAGACCTGATCACTACCAGACCTGGAGAATTAAGGACTCACTTCACTAGAACCTGTCTGACAACATGAAGCTACAAGATCTCAAAAAGCAACACATCATGCACTGTTCTACAAAAAATAAAATCATGAACAAAAGAACCCAGAAAAACATCTAAAGCCCTGCAGGCCTCACTTGAGTAAAGTTAAGGTCAGAGGTCATGATTCAGCAATAAGAAAGAAACAGGGCTAAAATGGCATCATGGGAGAATTCCAGGTCAAAACATCTGCTGACTAAACAACTCAAAGACCTGTCTCACATTTATAAAAAACATCCTGGAACCTTTGAGAAAATATTCTGTAGATCGATGAAACAAAAGTGCAACTTTCTGAAGGTGTGTATCCTGTTAAATCTGGACTCAAACTGACTCTGGATTTCATAAAAACCTCATCATCCCATCAGTCAGACCTTGTGGAGGTAGTGTGGTGGTCTGGGGCTGCTCTGCTGCTTCAGGACCTGGACCGTTTGCTGTAACTGATGGAACCATGAATTCTGCTGTCTACCAGAAAATCCTGAAGGAGAATATTTGACCTTTGACCTAAACAGGATATTCATTTGGGAAAACCCTCCAATGTGGCTGAATTGAAACAAATCTGTAAAGAAGAGTGGAACAAATTTCCTCCACAGCGGCGTGAGAGACTCATCACCACTAACACTGGGTTGTAGTCGTTGCCTCCAGGTTTAGGATTCAAATCGTTTTTCACACATTTGGTTTGGATAGATTTTTTTTCTCAGTAAATAAAAATATTTGAAAACTCCATTTTCTGTTTACTCAGGTTATCTTTGTCTGATAATGAAATGTGTTTGTTGATCTGAAACACGACAAAAAACAAAAACTGCAGAAATCTGTGAGAGGGTGAACTAAACCTCCAGCTGTCCTCTCTGCAGCGACGGCTGGGCGGACCGGGTCGAGGTGGTGGAGGGTTACGAACACGAAGCTGCGGGCGGCATCACGGTGAAGCTGCACTCTGAAGAGGTCTCCTCCTTTGATGACTACTTCCTGAAGCTCAAACTCAGAACAAACACCCGCAATCCGTGGTTCCCCGAGTTCTGGCAGTACCGCTTTCAGTGCCGCCTTCCTGGACACCCGCAAGAGAACCTGAACTACGCACGCAACTGCTCAGGTAGCTCAGTGACTTATCAGGCTCTCCTGATGCAGATTTCCTGGTTACGTGTGTTGTGTCGTGCTTGTGAATTGTTGTGATGTGTTCAGAGGATGAAGCCAAAAGGCCCCTCAAAGTGGAGCAGACCCTTTAAATATGAATCATCCTCTCAGAGGGGAGAATCCTCCCAGTCCATTTGGTTTTCATATTGTTCATTTGTTTGTTGTTTGGCTCCACAGAGGATGATGATCTAGGTAAATTCAGTGTTTTTAGTTTTGTTTTATAATTTTCTTGAAACAATGCTCAACAAGCATGTTTCTAAAATGTTTACATACTCCTCAGACTCAGATCTGTCATTTATTCATGATTTGTTTTGAGGACGTGTATATTTACGTTTCCAATCTCAAGCTTAAGGGTTTATAAGGTACAAAATGTTTTAAGCATTCCTGATTTTTAAGTGATTTAAATGAATATTTAAAAATATTTGATAAACGTAAATATAAAATCATGCATGCAGCGAAAACCCTTTATTTCACTTTTCAATAGACGAGACACTTCTACCAGTTTCTGTTGACCATTGCACTTTCTATGCTGTTATAACCTCTTTTTGCAGCATTTGCATATTTTTTAATTGCCTTGTTCTTCTGATGCACAAAGCTTTTCATTCATTTCCATGAGGTAACATATTTTAAAGACGCTAATAGATTGATTAGTTTATGGAGAAGAGAGTCACTGTTTGCCATGTTGTCATTTTTATTGTTTCATTTCTTATTTATGCAATGTTTTATATTTATTTTGGTGTAGAACTCCAGGATGGTGAGTGAATTTCTCTGAATGGAACCATGATGCTCCTCACTTATTAAATATATACATAGAGGTTGACTGACATTAAGGTTCACTAACACCTTCATATGATTATTCTATGTATTGCTGATAGTCTTTTGCAAATTAATCTCAGTGGACCTCTGATATATGAAGCTATTGGGATGTTTTTTTGGGGGGGGGGGGGGGGGGGGGGGGGTTGGGATATGAGAGCTCAACAATTGGGACAGTTTGTGCTCTCACACCCATCTGCAGCTTTAAGACAGTGGTTTGAAACAGCCCAATAACTGGCTGTTCTAGCTTTAATTGCATGTTGGCACAGAAATGGTGCATTTTTACCATTTAATACACAGAGAAGGTCATGCAGCCAAATAATCCTGACATGCAACAGTAGGTCCTCTGCTTGCATGCTGAAATCACAACATCACTGCATCATGACTGTATCTCACACAGCTCAGTGAGTGCAGCGAGCGTCTCTAAACCAAGGAGCTGTTAAACTAGGTCATCACCAGCTGTTCCCCTCGGATGTTCACCCAGCTGCTACCCAGCTGAATTTACTGTTTATGTGTTTGTTTGCTCAGGCAGTTTCCCAGCAGTTGTTTTGAAGTGATTATTACCTGATTTAACACAAGTAGCAACAAACATGGTAGCAATGGGTGTTGCTCATAAAGACCTGCAGCAAGAGGCTGCTGGGTGCAGCAGGTGAATCCTGTCTCATACACCAGGAATCAGAGTCCAAAACCTGCATTAAAACCCTCTAGAATGAAAGTAAACCATATTAAAAGCTTGGTAGCGCTTGAAGAAATGTGCATTGTTCTCTTTCACACCAGAGTTTTAAACCAAGATCCTCTCATGTTGAGAACTGATGGAGTTAAGAGATGTTTTGGTCAAATTCTGGAAACATTGTGCTCAATCTCACACAATACTACAAGATGATAGTGCTCAGAGTATGAAACCAAATTCAAATCTGTAAAACTGTTTCTGAGTTATATATAGCTATTTTTGATATTGTCAATAAACTGAAGAGGCCATCTTGAATTTGGATGATTCCAAAAGTTGATCATTTGTAGTTGTACATCCAGTGAAGCCTTACTGAGTGTTTCATTAGCTACATCCAGTGGTTCATACAGTAAAAATGCTAAAAGGCCAACATGGTTGACCCTAAAAGTTCATGTCAAAGTTTTCAACAAAGATCTTGTGTGATAGAGATGACTCTCATCTACTCCAAACTTTAGCTCAGTATCTGCAAAATTGTTCAAGTTATAGCAGTTTTTATGTTTGCTAATGGCACTAACTCAAATCGAGTTCATTACAAAAGTTGTTAAGATGTGGATATACACTGTTTCACAGACTTTGTGAGAGTTTCATTACACTATGTCCAGTAGTCCATGTGATATTTCTCTGACAAACTAACAAACCAACAAAGACACGTGACAGAACATGACAGACTTTAGCTTTTTAGTGGTGGGCAATAGGGGTGTAAGAAAATATCGATACGACGATATATTGCAATATTTTCTGTCACGATATTACATCGATATTGTGATATACGTATCGCAATATTTTGCTGTATCAAAATTCAAAGCAAATTATCTATTTTAATTTTATTGTAAAAACTTTAATGGAACCATTAATGATGGCAGTCATTTTTGTAGTAAAATGAAAAGTATGACCGCTAGTCGGTGGCTGTTTTCACCTTCTTCGTTCCAGTGGATCAACTAGATCTAGTAATAAAACAGGATGTGTTATGTATGAAAAAGGTTGAAGTTTTTAGAATGCTGTGACAGTTTTTCTACTCTTAAATAATAATAATAAAAATTCATAATATATGGTCTTACTCATAGTATCGCATTATATTGCAATTGTATCGTCTGTCCTGTATCGTGATACATATCGTATCGCCAGATTCTTGCCAATACACACCCCTAGTGGGCAATAATATAAATCATGTTTAACCCTTACATGGTCCTTATTTTGAGGCTTATGGAGTATTCTGGTCTTTTGGGGTCAATTTGACCCCAGAAGACAGTATGAGGGTTAAAAAAGGACAACAAACTTATTTAAAAAAAAACTCCACAATGACAGAAAGGATGAACAATAGTTTGGTGATCAAAAAACATATTTGAAGTAGGAAAAACCCACAATGCTCTTGCTCTGATCCACTATCATCATAAATGATGTCATAGAAAATCTCATATTTCCTCAAAAAGATAATTTAGGTTTCCCTCAAAAGGTGAACACACAAGGCATCCACTGCAGTGCATGGCATTTTTTTGCAGGCATAAAAAGGTTATTAGAAAAAGTATCTCAGATTGACAGCTTCACCATTCACATTGCTAAGATCCCACAAGCTTTACCTGAATAAAACAAAGTAAAATTGTACAGGTGAAGATCCAAAACAAGCTCAAACTCAATAACATGCTGACTTTTCCCCCTGTGTCTGCTGAATTTCCCAGATAAACATTTTAAATGAGTAATTTTTATTATACATAAGAGCTTGTTCTTCTCTGCTGTTCAACTTTGTAGTGATACATTTGGAATCCTTTGATATTCAGTAATTTTCCTGATTTATATTAGGTAGAATATTCACTACAACTGTTTGTTTGACAATTTAAAACATAACAGAAATATGTGGTTGGCTGCTTTTATAACAAAAAACCCACTGAATGCATAGTATTTTAAAAGTTACTTCTCACCTAAACTGCTTTGCTTCCAGCTTGCATTACTCTGAACTGATAGGGTGTGTTAGAAAGTATACTGCCGTGATCCTATATGTTCCATTCACTTATCCTTTTTAGTGCAAAGAAAACAATACTTATAGAAAACATTTAAAGAGAACGGTTGGTTTATTTCCCTGCTCGAGCAGGACTCTGAATCTCAGCAGCAGAGGTTTTTTTAGTGAGTGAGACCAACTCTAATTGAATCTTGAATCCTGAAACGAATAGTCTCGCCATGGTAACAAGGTTTCTTTGAAGCCATTTTCGGAGACTTCCAGTTCTTTAAAAGCAGTCTCCCACAGAGCTGAAGATGCTTGATTCTAGCTGCCTGTTTGAAATTATAATTACAAGACTGCATCTGTGAGCACCCTATCACTCCTTTGTAATACCTTACATCATGCTCGACAACCTTTTCAGTACAGCTGAAATAAGAAAACAACATGAAACATGCTACCGCTTGCAGCAACGAAGCACTCTGTTTGACTTTTGTTTGACTCATTTTCGTCTCCAGTCCTCACAGTCGTCTCATTTGTGGACAGGTTATGAAAGTCTGGAAGACAACTATGTGCAAGACAGCAAGATGGGCTTTGTCATCAACGCCATCTACGCCATGGCCCACGGGCTGCACGACATGCACTCTGACCTCTGCCCCGACCACGCGGGGCTCTGTGACGACATGAAGCCTGTGGATGGGAACCACTTGTTGGACTTTCTTCTCAAGACGTCCTTCATGGGTGTGTCTGGGGAGGACATATGGTTTGATGAGAACGGAGACACACCTGGAAGGTAAACAACCCCCCCCCCCCCCCCCCCCCCCCCCCCCCTTCCCCAGTTTATTTTAAAGCTATAGGTTGAGTCCATGAACTGGCATTAAGGGAACAGACTTTACGGAGAGACAAAGAAACACTTAAAGCATCTTGAAATAAAAAAAGAAAAGGCTCATTACTTTATTAAGACGTTCACATAAAAACACAAACCTTCAACTAAACTCCATTATTTTGCACAAACAATGTGATTACAGGTGGAGTAATTCATCCAGGTTTGATGAGTTGAAAAAGGAGCAGATGGCATAAAACTGAACCAAAACTCAGCACTGGAAAATATCTAAAATGATGCAAAGAAGGGCCTGACTGCAGACAAGAAAAAAATAAAACCATGACACAAAGTCCTCATTGCAAACTAATTCAATCATTATATCACAAATTAAGGTAAGTTCAGAGTCACACTGTAGTCAAAAAAACGTAAAGGCCCAGACAGACATGCAGCTTAGGGGAAGATGAGACGACACTGGCTGAATTTTCTAAAATGCAAATTAAAGGAGCTGCAATGTTTCCTTCATTATTTCCATTCGAAACCACTGTACCACACTTTATAAATGTCATTTTGTTCCATTCCAAAGATTTTTTTGCAGCTATGTCTTTCAAAGTGGTGCCTGTGAACGTTCACTAATGGGAATTTATCTAAATAGATATGAGGTCAGTTTTGGGAGTGTTTTAGTGCAGCAAACCCACATTCCAGCTTTGTGTGAGTGAGGCTGGGAGCTGATGTCATTTAAAAAGGACCTAACAGTTTCCTTCTGCAAACTTTGATTAACCTCATAACAGTTTAAAACAAGGTCAAGGAAAATGGCTCAGGAAGAGAAAATAGGAGGTCATTTGCTGTGGCTGTTCAACCAAACCTGTTATATAAGCCACTGCATGGTGAGCACGGATTGGCTGGCAGGGCCAAAGTAAGAGCCAACAAAAGAGGAGCGAGCAGGGAGGAGCGGAGGGGAGGAGGGAGGGAATACTGTATCAATAATCCAATTAAACACGGTTTGGATTTCTAGGTGTTTCCACACTAACAGCTACAACAGCATAAAGGAGGAATCAACCTATGAAAACTGATCTGTGGTCAGCATCAGCATTGGAACCAGAAGCTGTAGTTTATACTTTCCTCCCTAACCTCCCATAAAAGCATATTTTTAAAGATAAACTAAGACATGAGACCAAGTAAGTGTTGAGCTCATTTTATTATATAATAGTTTTTTATTGTCCTGAAACAGAATAAGAAGTGACACTTTAACAGTCACTTCCTGTTAACACTGGAACCAATCTGTATTCCCATGAATAATTTAGACATGATGTGAACCATTACACCCCTGAATAATTAGGGGTTTTGTCACAATCTGAACTCCAAACTCATGTTTGCACACGTTGAACTTATATAAACCAAATTAAATCTATTTAAATAATAGTGAATAAACTTGACTACAATTCAAAACCACATTGCAACGCCTAAAAATGACCTTGTGACCTGACATGGGTCCAGACCACCAGACTCACCTATATCACCTATTTATCCTGTTACAGAGAACTGAAAACAGTATTAGAACTGAAATAATGATTAAACTGTAAAAACAGTTCTTAATAAATTGGGTTTGCTCCTCAATCAGCTGATACAAACCTTTATTAGGATGAGATCATGATGTAATGTCAGACAGTAAATCATTAAACATCTCCTTAAGTGGAAGGTAATGATATCAAAATGATGGATGTATTTTTATCCAAATAATGGTTCAAGTTAGTTTAAGTATCATAAAAAAAGAGTCATATTAAAGGGATATTTTGATCATTTTGAAACAGCTTTATCAGTTATTTATCTACAGTAAGAGCCACACCCATTGGTGACATCATTCAAAGAGTCTGGAGTATGCAGAAACAGGAAGTAGTCATCTGACTGGAGCAATACTCATGGCTAGTCAGATCAGGAGAGACATTGTGGCAGATTGGTGAAAAACAACTCTTGCTAAATAATTCATACTGATGGATTAGAACACTATATGACCTGTTTGTAACATCTACACTTTTACATAAGACCATTTGTTTGGTTTGTTTCAACCAAATAACGTCTGAATTACTACGCTACTGTATGTACTGCTGCAGCAGCATATCAATCAATCAATCAATCAATCAATCAATCAATCAATCAATCAATCAATCAATCAATCAATCAAATTGTATTTATTAAGCACTCTTCAGCCTAGGGACAGCTCAAAGTGCTATACAGATTTAAAACTAAAATAAATCAATAATTCCATAAAAAATAAAAACAGTACCCCCCCCCCACACACACACACACACTTTAAAATACCGACATAATAGTAAAAGTGAGTAAATAAAACCATAAACACCATAAACTAAACAAACATTCTGCAAAACATTTTTGAGCAAGAGTTGGTTGAACTACTTGAAAAGGTGTTGCTAGTTTGTTATCATTTAACAGCTGTGTCTCTGCTGAACTGAGAATTGCTCCAATCAGATGACTTCTTCCTGTTAATAGTGATGTCACTGGTGGGCGGTGTCCTTACTGTAGATAGATATCTGATAGTACTCCACTCTAAATGACAAAAATATCTCTTAAATAGTTTCAGTGACCTGCCTCCTGCAGAGAATGATGAAATGCCATGCAGGATTCCTGCATAATTAGCATGTAGAAAAAAGTAACCTCTTTCTTCTTATTATAATTTTTCTGATTAATGGATAAATGTCATCGTCACACTTTTTCTGTCACCCATCAGATATGAGATAATGAACTTCCAGAGTGTGGAGTCTGGTGTTTACGACTACATCAACATCGGCTCCTGGCACGAGAGCATCCTCAGCATCGACGACGAAATGATCCAGATGAACCGCAGCGACATGGTCCGCTCAGTCTGCAGCGAGCCCTGCTCCAAAGGAGAGATCAAGGTCCAGGATGCGTCTTTATATGCTTTGATCAGACGGCATACTTCAGATCTTACGTTTCACAAAAGCTATTGATTATCTAGAGGTGTGAGCTTTTTAGTGTAAGGAAACTTAGAGAATCAGGTTGCTTAATCCTCGTTAAGAGGGGTGGTTTTTACAACTAATGGCTTTATTGAGTTGCAACTAAGTTATTTTAAAGAGCATATATTAAGTTCTTTTTTTTTTTAAATTCTGATAAAACTCTGTCCAAAAATACTATTTGAAATGTTTAATGAGGGTATTTTGTTTTACAATACATTTTTTTAAACCATTTTTCTAGTCCAAAGTGCCGCTTTTTGCAAAGCTTCTAAAAACGCTTTTTTTTTCATATGTGGACCTGTGACGTCAGCTAAGGGAGCTCCTAGCTAGGTGGCGCTGCTTACAGTGTTGTCAGATGTAGATAAATAAAGTATTTGTAGGGTAATTTAACACTCTGTACGATCAATAATCCCATAAATATCATCAATTGAGCCCTTTGTTGTGTGGAGTTTGTGTAACAGATGCTTGTTTTAATCATTGTGTTAGATTTTTTAAAGCTAAACTACTTTAACATCTCAGACTGGCACCGCTCTAGTCTGCCAGCTGCCTGCTCGCTGTCGGCGATGAGTTGTTAGTTTTAGGTTAGAGCGCTCTTTAATCCAGTCGGTGTGAATTCATTTTAATAAAAAATGCTAAATTATTATGTTTATGAATGCCAATCGCCAGTCTGTCAGGACACTGAGTCAACAACGGGACGGCTTCCTTACCGGTACGGTGACTTCTGTTTGGAGACGAAAAACCCCGGTGGTCCTGGTCTAGTCCAGGACTGGATGTGATGGAGTCCCACATACCGACGAAAAACATTCAGTGTGACTCTAAACAGGCGCCGTTACTTCGATCCATTCACCGGAACCGCTGTTAGCACGCAGCAGCTAACANTACATCAGGGACGAGATGGTGGGCCGCGAGCTCCCCAACACTCTGGATGCTGTAGCGGACCTGGCCCTACAGATCGACCGACGCGTCCTCACTCGCCCCCGCTCCTCGAGAGCCCCTCACCCCGCTGCTCCGGCGGCTCGACCGGTCTCTCCCGGCGCGGCCACGCCCCTCGCCTCTAAAGAGGAACCCATGCAACTGGGTCACCTGACCCCAGAGGAACGGCAGCGCAGATGGAGAGAGGGACGGTGCGCCTACTGCGGATCTTCAGAACATCGCCGTCCTCAGTGCCCACTGCGGCCACCGTCGGGAAACGACGAGACCCGGTAAACGTCGGGGGTGTTTTACCGGGTGCTGCCACTTCCCCCTCAAACCGTTTCCTCCTCAATGTAACCCTCCTATGGGACCAGGGGTCAACTGAACTTGAAGCTCTGTTGGACACAGGAGCAGCCGACAACTTCATAGACCAGAACCTGGTCCACCGTCTCCAGATCCCCCGGTGCAAACTGGACCGTTCGGTTCCGGTCACCTCAGTGGACGGTCACCCCCTTCGTCCTTTCCCGGTCCAACATCAGACCCAACCTATCCAGATGAGAGTGGGGGACCACCATGAAACCATTCAGTTCCTCATCATTTCCGCTCCCTCCACGCCTCTCATCCTGGGTCACCGGTGGTTCTGCCTCCATGACCCGCACATCTCCTGGTCCACCAACCGTCTGGTTCATTGGGGCCCCACGTGCCATCACCACCTCTCCTGCTCCCCCAGCAGAACCACCATAACACCCAACCTTCCTCAGACTCCGCTGGAGGGCGTCCCTGCTCCCTATCAGGACCTGGTCCGGGTCTTTAACAAAGAGCAGGCCTCTATCCTGCCTCCTCACCGCCCCTACGACATGGAGATCCAACTCCAACCGGGTACCACGCCTCCGCGTGGCCGCCTGTTCTCCCTGTCTCCCGCCGAGACCCGCTCCATGGACGAGTACGTCTCAGAGGCACTCCAGCAGGGTTTCATCCGTCCGTCCACCTCCCCAGGGGCTGCCGGCTTCTTCTTTGTCAAAAAGAAAGATGGGGGCCTACGGCCCTGCATAGACTACCGGGGCCTGAACAAGATCACCATCAGAGACCGTCACCCCCTGCCGCTCATGTCCACTGCCCTCGACTCTCTCTCTCAGGCCCGTATCTACACTAAACTCGACCTGAGGAGCGCCTACAACCTGGTGCGTATTAAGAAGGGGGACGAGTGGAAGACCGCCTTCATCACCCCTACAGGGCACTGGGAGTACCTCGTCATGCCCTTCGGCCTGTGTAACAGCCCCGCCGTGTTCCAACGTCTCATCAACGACGTGTTAAGAGACATGTTGGGCCGGTGGGTGTTCGCCTACCTCGACGACATCCTGATCTACTCCCGATCAGAGGCCGAACACGTCCACCACGTCCGGGCTGTGCTCTCCAGGCTCCTGGAGAACCGCCTCTTCTGCAAACTGGAAAAGTGCTCCTTCCACCAGACCTCCGTGGCCTTCCTAGGCTTCATCATTTCGTCCGAGGGCCTCTCTATGGACCCCCAAAAGGTCCGCGCCGTCGCAGATTGGCCTCACCCCACCAGTCTCAAGCAGCTCCAAAGCTTCCTGGGGTTCGCCAATTTCTACCGCCGCTTCATTAAGGACTACAGCTCCATAGTCGCTCCGCTCACCTCTCTAACCAAACCAACCAATCAGCCCCGTCCGTTCTGTCTTCCCCCTACCGCCAACCAAGCCTTCCGAGACCTCATTGGACGGTTTACCTCAGCACCCATACTGCTCCACCCAGACCCCCTGAGACCCTTTGTGGTGGAGGTCGACGCCTCCGACGTAGGCGCCGGCGCCATCTTGTCTCAGCGGGGTCCCGACCAAATACTCCATCCCTGCAGCTACTTCTCCCGCAAGTTCTCCCCCACTCAACAGAAGTACGGTGTGGGAGACCGCGAGCTCCTAGCCATTAAGTGGGCTCTCGAGGAGTGGAGACAGTGGTTGTTGGGGACGGTGGAGCCGTTCACCATCTGGACAGACCACCAAAACCTCATCCACATCCAGTCCGCTAAACAGCTCAACCCTCGCCAGGCCCGATGGGCCCTCTTCTTCGAACCCTACAACTTCCTGCTGTCCTATCGACCCGGTTCCAAGAACCACAAGGCTGACGCTCTGTCCCGNACTTCAGATCTTACGTTTCACAAAAGCTATTGATTATCTAGAGGTGTGAGCTTTTTAGTGTAAGGAAACTTAGAGAATCAGGTTGCTTAATCCTCGTTAAGAGGGGTGGTTTTTACAACTAATGGCTTTATTGAGTTGCAACTAAGTTATTTTAAAGAGCATATATTAAGTTCTTTTTTTTTTTAAATTCTGATAAAACTCTGTCCAAAAATACTATTTGAAATGTTTAATGAGGGTATTTTGTTTTACAATACATTTTTTTAAACCATTTTTCTAGTCCAAAGTGCCGCTTTTTGCAAAGCTTCTAAAAACGCTTTTTTTTTCATATGTGGACCTGTGACGTCAGCTAAGGGAGCTCCTAGCTAGGTGGCGCTGCTTACAGTGTTGTCAGATGTAGATAAATAAAGTATTTGTAGGGTAATTTAACACTCTGTACGATCAATAATCCCATAAATATCATCAATTGAGCCCTTTGTTGTGTGGAGTTTGTGTAACAGATGCTTGTTTTAATCATTGTGTTAGATTTTTTAAAGCTAAACTACTTTAACATCTCAGACTGGCACCGCTCTAGTCTGCCAGCTGCCTGCTCGCTGTCGGCGATGAGTTGTTAGTTTTAGGTTAGAGCGCTCTTTAATCCAGTCGGTGTGAATTCATTTTAATAAAAAATGCTAAATTATTATGTTTATGAATGCCAATCGCCAGTCTGTCAGGACACTGAGTCAACAACGGGACGGCTTCCTTACCGGTACGGTGACTTCTGTTTGGAGACGAAAAACCCCGGTGGTCCTGGTCTAGTCCAGGACTGGATGTGATGGAGTCCCACATACCGACGATAAACATTCAGTGTGACTCTAAACATGCGCCGTTACTTCGATCCATTCACCGGAACCGCTGTTAGCACACAGCAGCTAACAAGAGCTAACCGCTGTTAGCATGCAGCAGCTAACAGGAGCTAACGGGGAGACTTGAGTCTCGTTTCCATGCCAGGTTTGGTACGGTTCGTGGTGGGTCGTAGTTCGGTACCGATCAGCGATTTCATGAGAGCATTTCCTTCAGGTGTCTGACCCTCACCTGGCTGGCGGGGTACAGTAAATCCATGCGGCGATGCTCTCCAGAGGGGCTTCCCGTTCCCAGTGGGGCTACCAAGAGGGGCTTCACGGCGGGGTTTCCAGCCTGACCCGACACTGTTTCGGTCAGCCTCGAACCGTTTAGCTGCATCCTGTGAAACTTTTTATAAACTCTTTCATTTCTTAACAATCCACCTGAACGCAGCTCAATGTTTGGAGCTCTGATGATCAAAACCTGGTGCTAAACGCTGGTATTTTACCCAGACCCAAGTGAGGAGGTGGGTCACGGTCTACAGCTGGACCGACAGGGTACAGCCTTACAGGACTGATTGTTTTTATCTTTTTTTTTTTTTTATCTTAATAAAATAACTTCTCACTATAGTAATAAAGTAATAAAATAACGGCACTCTGGGGGTTTGTTTTGCTCGTCACAAGTAGTGATCAGTGGATCAGTTTTCTATATAGAGAACGAACGGTCTCCCGGCTCTGTCGTCACTTCCGGTTTGGTGAAAAAATTGACAATTCTCACAAAAACGAATCCAAGAGCCTAAATAAGCTGAATTTGTGTAAATTTTTATTCAGAAAAAGTTTCTATTATATTTCTCTAAACATTTGTTTAAGGGAGTGTCTAACTTAAAATATGCTCTTTAAAGGAGAAATATTTTTCTAAAATACCTCTAATTCTCTTGTTCACGGACTGACCTTGAAGAGTTAAAATGATCCTTATTAAAAGCAACATTTCAAGTTGTTTAATATTAAAGATGAGGAGGTTTGTTTTGCTCTGAGCTTGAGTGGTGCTGCCAAATGTCTCAGTATATAGGACACATTCAACTCTAAAGGGTCTCATAAAACTGACAGGAAGGTTTCCTCTTGACTTCAGACGCCCAATTAAATGCTGTCAAGGGCAGAAAGTGGAGACTTTTTTTTAGCTGTGTGTTCTCTGTAAAACGTAGTATGTGTTAGTGTTTTAAAGTACTCATGAGCTAGTAAAATTAAAGGCCTAGCATTCCTTGAAGGAATACATATCACCTGTCACCTTCCATGCCAGAGTTTTAAATTAAGATCATCAGGTGTTGAGAAATAACTGAGTTATAGTTGATTTGGTCAAATTATGTTTTGCCAGAACTCAAGCAAGATCCTACTTGTTCTGTTAGCACCTAAAGTAAACTTTAGCTCAATATCTGTTCAACTGAATTACAGCTACTTTTTTTAGTTTTGGCGGCCATCTTGAATCAGATTGGCGCTAAAAGTGAATCGGTTTTCGGAGTCCATCCAATGAAAACTGTCTGAAAGTTTCATTAAAATGCATCTGGTGGTTCATGACATATTTTGTTAACATTCAAACAATCACATGCATTCACACTAACTCAGGCAAAAACAAGAATGACTGAGGACAAAGTGTTTTTCTTACTGCTATAAAAGTTTGAAATCCACACAAATATTTGGTGAGTTTTTTAAAAACACCAAATAATGTAATCGATTTCATTGTTTATCAAGACAAGTGAACTTATAATCTTTTTTCATTAAATGTTTTTGTACTTTTCTCTCAATTTGGCAACCCCAAAGATCACAGTAAATTCTACACAACTCTTTTAAGATCCTTATTTTCTGTGTACAATAACAAATATTCAGTCAGTTCCTGTTCAGCCTGTATTTTGAAATAAGGAAACATTGACACATAGAGAAAGGTTGTTTTAAATAGTTTTCCATGCTTTACCAACCAGGTGATAAGAAAGGGAGAGGTGAGCTGCTGCTGGATCTGCACGGCTTGCAAAGACAACGAGTTCGTCCAGGACGAGTTCACCTGCAAGGCCTGTGATCTGGGCTGGTGGCCGGACAAAGAGCTGGAAGGTGTGTTTGCTTTGAGTTCTCTACTAAGTACTACTTTAAATTGTCTTCTTCTTGAAAGTAGAGGTTATACTGGATCTACTGATGCACTAAACAGTTTTTGGGCTTGTGTTCTAGCAGCTAGTTTATATTTAGTGTTCTGCTCTATTTGCAGTGTGAGCCTGTGCTACTGAAGATATGATTTTCATATGATATCATGAAGGGTTTTATTGTGTGGTTGTATTTTTTGTGCCGGTTCTGTCTGAATTTCAGATAAATCATAGTCCAGATGCACTAAATTTATGCTTTTGTTCCAATGTTAAAAACAGAGCCAAAAGATTTTTGTCTATCCAAAAATCTCAGAGTTTAATAAAACATGCTAACTTATCCCGTTTATTCTGCCCTTGACTCTTATTATGTGTAGTTTATTGGTTAGGATGATTGAAGTCTGAAGAAATAAGACATATTGGCAATTTATTTATGTATTTATTTACCAACAGGAGCCTCTGTATTATGTGAAGGAGCTGTGCACCTCCTCCTCATGCTGGTCACCAGTTTGGAGTCACAATAAGATATAGGCTTTATCCAGACCAGTCAAACATGGCGTGATAGGAGCAGACACCAAGGCTGTGTTCAAAATGTCCACTATATAGGACACTATAGAGTGAGTCAGCCATTTTGCAGTAGTGTTTGAAATGTAAAGTTTTTTTCACTCACCATCTAGAGCCGTAGAAACTCCTCACATTGGAAAAAATAGACCATAATGCATTTCAACCTGAGCTGACAGATCATGCTAACGCTAAAGCTTGGGACGTACAGAAGACAGATGCGTCACGCCCGCACTGTTTTAAAAAAACAAAAACATTATAGTTACTGAGAGTGGCTACACGGAGAGCGCAACGCAAACGCTGGTCCATGCGGAGGCGCTAAAGATAGGTGCCGGTTCTATCTCAAGCGCCGCGGCGCTGCATTTGCGGCTTTAATACGCCAATTTTCCAAGAAGTGTTCAGCCTTCCATAGGCTGCATAGTGCGTCCTGTGTACCCCCTAGACCGCGGTGATTCCGTGGCGCAACGCATCCGTCTTCTGTGTGTCCCAGGCTTTAAGCGACTAATGATGATAATTACATTACTCGTTAAAAAGAGCTAAATGCTTGTATTTATTGATGCAACACCAGACTGACAACTCATGCCCTGTCCCAATATCCACGCTACAGCCTACGATCCTCCACGAAGTGCACTTGGAATTATGGGTAATACCCTTTGCTGAGGTCTGCACTGATGCGGGCTTCGGCAGCATGCGTAGCGAGGGTGGAAAAGGGGGCGGGGACATAGTTCAGATTCTCCACTCTAGAGAATCGGGAAACCCTACGCACTCGTGCACCTCTGCGGGAACGCGTAATTGAGGGGCACAAGGGTGGAAGTGTGAGTATTGGAACGGGGCCTCAGCACACAATTATGAATCATGCTGCATTCAAGTGGTGTTGGAAATGCAAAACACAGGGCCGTTCCCAGGCCCCTATATAGAGTACTATTTAGTGAACATGATGTAGTGAGTCAGTGAATGAATGAGTGGACATTTTAAACACAGCCTGTCTGATCGCTGCAGCTGCCAATCAGGCACCTGATTTTCAGCACCCTAGAAGCTCAAAACAAGAGTCAATAGCAAAATAAACTTTTTGGCTTTAGAAGAGAAAATTTGTCAAGTTTTCTTTGAACACAACCTGCATACTCTTTGAACACAGCCAGCTTTATCTCAAAAGAAACTTCTCAGGATTGGGAATAGTTGAGGCTGTCTTCCTGTGTCCAACTCTTCTTCAAACGCGAGCTACTGCTGGCCAGAGCTTCCTTTCAGCAGTCTCTAAATTCTCAGCTAGATCCAACAACCAAAGAGAATGAATGTTTTTTCCAAAATGTTTTATGCTTTAAATGACAAAAACACCAATAATGAAACAAACTCAGCTCAGGACAAAAAACTGATTAAAACAGAATGATCGATTCTGTGGGTTTGTTTTGGGTTACGTTAGTGCTAAAGTATGCATTCCTGTTGCACGATGCTTCCAGACATTAGGAGATTCCTTCCTGTTAGTTCCTCCAAGCTCATACCTCTCTTGCCCCCCCTCCACATCCTGCCAGTATTATACCCTGTACAGCCTGTCCTTTTTTGCAGAGCTATTTCACAAACCTGTTCTGTCCTATTTTCATTGCTTTCCCATGACACCTGAGAGCACATTCATCATCCTCACCATTTTATCCGACAGGAGCTCTACTTCACTCACCCCTCCTCTGGCCCACTTTAGGAGGACTTGTATAGCTTTCAAAGACAGGACACTTCTCTAATACAATAAACACACGTTACATTTTTTTAAAAATCAACAGCAGGATGTTTAGACTGAAGCAGAAGCTAAATATTGTGGAGCACAAGATTAGCACTGGAATATTCTTGTGCTCTTTTCTTACCCTAACTATCCTGCCACTGTACTATAAATAAATAAAACGGTAATGAATTATACAGACATTCCAAGTGTATTCCTAGTTTGAAGGAGAATGGTGATCTTAGTTAGATCCATGAAATATGCAGGTATTTACTTTGTCCTGCTTCACATGCTTCTTCTGTGCTCTCTGCTGGCTGCAGCCCAGTCTGGACATGGCTCAGCTGAAAGGCATTTATTTATAGTTGAGCTAAAAACCTACTTTGGGACCTACTGTAACTTTCTCAAGCTAAGAAATGCTTCCAAATCACTGTTAATGAATTCATGTAAAACACCCCAAAGTTCTGAAACTACTACCGGTAATTTAAAAGGTACCTTTCATTTATTCACTTTTAGTTGACCCAACAAGCCTGATCTAATGGGATATGTACGGTCATCTTTGAGTATATCATGACGTGGTTTTATCTCCATTTTCTTCCTTGGCAGGTTGTGAGCCAATCCCCCTTCACTGCCTGGAGTGGAGCAGTCCGGAGTCCATCATCCAGGTGGTCTTCTCCTGCCTGGGCATCCTGGTGACATCATTTGTTGCCTTCGTCTTCGTCTTGTACCGTGACACGCCTGTGGTCAAATCGTCCAGCCGGGAGCTCTGCTACATCATCCTAGCAGGGATCTTCCTGGGCTACCTGTGCCCTTTTACCCTCATTGCACGGCCAACAGTGGCTTCCTGTTACCTTCAGAGACTCCTCGTCGGACTCTCAGCTGCAATGTGCTACTCAGCTCTGGTGACCAAAACAAATCGCATTGCTCGCATCCTGGCAGGCAGCAAGAAGAAGATCTGCACCAGGAAGCCGAGGTTCATGAGCGCTTGGGCTCAGGTGGTTATTGCCTCCATTCTGATCAGTCTCCAGCTAACAGTGGAGGTCACGCTCATCATCATGGAGCCTCCCGAACCAATCAAATCTTACCCCAGCATCAGAGAAGTCTTCCTGATCTGCAACACCAGCAACCTTGGTGTTGTAGCTCCACTAGGTTATAACGGCCTGCTCATCATGAGCTGCACCTACTATGCCTTTAAGACCCGCAATGTTCCTGCAAATTTCAACGAAGCCAAGTACATCGCCTTCACCATGTACACAACGTGTATAATCTGGTTGGCGTTTGTGCCGATTTACTTCGGCAGCAACTACAAGATCATCACTACATCCTTCTCTGTAAGCCTCAGTGTGACCGTTGCTTTGGGGTGTATGTTCACCCCAAAGATGTACATCATCATTGCCAAGCCCGAGCGAAATGTACGCAGCGCATTCACCACCTCTGACGCTGTTCGTATGCATGTCGGAGACGGCAAAATTGCCTGCCGAAGCAACAGCCTCCTCAACATGTTCAAGAGGAAGAAGAACACGGAAAACGGCAGGTGAGTTCATTAACGGAGTCTGTGAGTCCTGCTCCTGGAGCACCTGAGGGATGCTAGTTTTACTTTAATTCCCTCTCAAAGGGAACTTGACATCCAACTGTATTTACTTCAGAGGAGCACCTGTTGTAAAGCATGACAAATATAGGTCAGGACCCAATTCACACAGCCATTACAACCTTTGATCTGTTGGCAAAGTTAAAACAAGCATCTCTGGGTGCTAAGGGATGGTAAATGACATCACATGCAGACATGGGGTTTCTTCAGGGTTCATAGACTTAAATATACTACAGACAGCAAATTATAGAAATGGGGAAAAAACAGTTTTAGTGTTTTATGTCTTTACCAGGTTGTCAACATATTCAAATCTATCCTCAGGTGAACAAAAACACAAATTATTATTTATTAGACAAAAATGTAATTAAATGGAAAAGATTTGTGGAAAAACCAAGTCAACCCTTTTTGCTTTAGTCAAATTTGAGATAAAGTAGCAGCTACTGCTGATCACCTCCATAAACACAGGGGGTTGTTGGGGTGGGGCATACAGGTGTGTGTTAACAGACATCAGCCATGACCTTAGGGAGGCAACTGTAGCTGCCCATCAACTTGGAATTGATGAGCCATCCATTTAGTCTATAGAAGGAATGAGTTTCTACAAGCAGAAACCATTTAGGACAGCTGCCAATCTTACCAGGAGTGAGAGTCCCTACAAGTTCACCCCAAGGTCAGGTCGAGCAAAGCCCAAGAGCTCCATCTGAGACTCTAGTTAGCAGGTCAAAGGTTACAGTTCATGAGAGTACAAACAGAAGACTGAACAAATCTATCTTGTTTGAAGGAGTTGCTGGTGAAACACATTTTTTCTCATTGTAAAAACAATGTGGCAGCTCAGTTTAGGTTTGCAAACATGCATCTGAATGAACAAGACTTTTGGACAAATGAGACCAAAGTAGGGATGTTGATTCATAATGCATAGTGTCCTGTTTGGAAAAAACAAACAAACACAACAACTCAAACAGCTCAGACCAACTGTCAACATGGTGGTGGAGGCCGGTTGGTTTTGTCCCCTTGCAGTCTTTGAGTTGACCAAAATACTAATTAGAGTCAAAGGTGAAACCATCTGTGTCGCAGCTGAAGCTTGGACCAAACTGGGTCATAAAATAGAACAATGATCCCCAAAACAGCAGTAGATCTACAACAGAACAGCTGAGAAAGAAAAGAATCAATGTGCTGCAATGGTCCAGAGTTCAGATCTGACTGAAGTGCTGTGGTGGGGCCTTAGCATAGCAAATGAAAACCCTGGCCGAAAACAAAAAAAACCGAAATAAATGATTATGTAAATTAGAATCATAGCATTTATGACTACAATGTGTACTAACCTCACTAAAATCAAGGTGTAGCAGAGTGCGATGATATTAAGAGCACATTGGCTCATTATTGTCACGGTTTCCCCTCCTTCTGACCGCTCCTCCCGCTAAGACTCCATTTCCCATCATCCCTCTGGCTTCACCTCCTCTATAAATGACCCTTCACCCCACACACCTGTGCTCAGTCATCGTTTCATTCATTCATGCTACGAGCTTCATCCAAACCTACCAGGCTTCCGAGCTTCATCCTCAACCTACCAGTAAGTCAGTTTTACTACTTACTTATCGGAGTAGTCCCGCGGTCTCGCTTCCATCGAGAACCGCACGGCTGCTCCGAGATTAACTGCGTGTACGCGAACGCTCAGCGCTAATTACTGCCGCGTTTGAGCCGCACACACGCTACACTCAAACTCACAGAGGTTTCAGCCGATCCGATCTGACAGGATGACTGAGCCCACAACCGACCCTGCTGAGTTTGAGCGGATGCGTTCTGAGCTGACCCACCTGCGTTCAGTAGTGGACCGCCAGAACCTCCGGATCGAGTCGCTGAACAACACAGTGCTCCAGCTCACGGCGTCCGTCACCGCTCTCCAGCGACACCAAACGGTTTCAGCTCTGGAACCCCATATCCACCTTCCGGATCGCTGGAACGGGATCGACGGCCGCCCCGATGGATTATTAGCCTCGCTGGACATGTTGTTCGAGTGTCAGCCGACCAAGTACACCTCAGCCTGCTCCCGTGTAGCTCTGCTAACATCGCTGCTAACCGGCCGAGCTCAGGAGTGGGCTGCGGCTCTGTACAATAATAAATCCCCTGCCTGCAATGATTATCCGGCGTTCGTCAAGGAGCTGAGGAAAACGTTCGTCCCTCCCAGCAGCGAGGTCGGAGCCGAGTCCCAGCTGCTCAGACTCCGTCAACGGGCCCGTCCTGTGTGCCAGTACGTGGCGGAGTTCCGGACCCTCGCCGCTAAGCTAAAGTGGGAAGACACTGCTCTGAAGTCCGTGTTCGTCGAGGGACTTGCCGATTACATCAGGGACGAGATGGTGGGCCGCGAGCTCCCCAACACTCTGGATGCTGTAGCGGACCTGGCCCTACAGATCGACCGACGTGTCCTCACTCGCCCCCGCTCCTCGAGAGCCCCTCACCCCGCTGCTCCGGCGGCTCGACCGGTCTCTCCCGGCGCGGCCACGCCCCTCGCCTCTAAAGAGGAACCCATGCAACTGGGTCACCTGACCCCAGAGGAACGGCAGCGCAGATGGAGAGAGGGACGGTGCGCCTACTGCGGATCTTCAGAACATCGCCGTCCTCAGTGCCCACTGCGGCCACCGTCGGGAAACGACGAGACCCGGTAAACGTCGGGGGTGTTTTACCGGGTGCTGCCACTTCCCCCTCAAACCGTTTCCTCCTCAATGTAACCCTCCTATGGGACCAGGGGTCAACTGAACTTGAAGCTCTGTTGGACACAGGAGCAGCCGACAACTTCATAGACCAGAACCTGGTCCACCGTCTCCAGATCCCCCGGTGCAAACTGGACCGTTCGGTTCCGGTCACCTCAGTGGACGGTCACCCCCTTCGTCCTTTCCCGGTCCAACATCAGACCCAACCTATCCAGATGAGAGTGGGGGACCACCATGAAACCATTCAGTTCCTCATCATTTCCGCTCCCTCCACGCCTCTCATCCTGGGTCACCGGTGGTTCTGCCTCCATGACCCGCACATCTCCTGGTCCACCAACCGTCTGGTTCATTGGGGCCCCACGTGCCATCACCACCTCTCCTGCTCCCCCAGCAGAACCACCATAACACCCAACCTTCCTCAGACTCCGCTGGAGGGCGTCCCTGCTCCCTATCAGGACCTGGTCCGGGTCTTTAACAAAGAGCAGGCCTCTATCCTGCCTCCTCACCGCCCCTACGACATGGAGATCCAACTCCAACCGGGTACCACGCCTCCGCGTGGCCGCCTGTTCTCCCTGTCTCCCGCCGAGACCCGCTCCATGGACGAGTACGTCTCAGAGGCACTCCAGCAGGGTTTCATCCGTCCGTCCACCTCCCCAGGGGCTGCCGGCTTCTTCTTTGTCAAAAAGAAAGATGGGGGCCTACGGCCCTGCATAGACTACCGGGGCCTGAACAAGATCACCATCAGAGACCGTCACCCCCTGCCGCTCATGTCCACTGCCCTCGACTCTCTCTCTCAGGCCCGTATCTACACTAAACTCGACCTGAGGAGCGCCTACAACCTGGTGCGTATTAAGAAGGGGGACGAGTGGAAGACCGCCTTCATCACCCCTACAGGGCACTGGGAGTACCTCGTCATGCCCTTCGGCCTGTGTAACAGCCCCGCCGTGTTCCAACGTCTCATCAACGACGTGTTAAGAGACATGTTGGGCCGGTGGGTGTTCGCCTACCTCGACGACATCCTGATCTACTCCCGATCAGAGGCCGAACACGTCCACCACGTCCGGGCTGTGCTCTCCAGGCTCCTGGAGAACCGCCTCTTCTGCAAACTGGAAAAGTGCTCCTTCCACCAGACCTCCGTGGCCTTCCTAGGCTTCATCATTTCGTCCGAGGGCCTCTCTATGGACCCCCAAAAGGTCCGCGCCGTCGCAGATTGGCCTCACCCCACCAGTCTCAAGCAGCTCCAAAGCTTCCTGGGGTTCGCCAATTTCTACCGCCGCTTCATTAAGGACTACAGCTCCATAGTCGCTCCGCTCACCTCTCTAACCAAACCAACCAATCAGCCCCGTCCGTTCTGTCTTCCCCCTACCGCCAACCAAGCCTTCCGAGACCTCATTGGACGGTTTACCTCAGCACCCATACTGCTCCACCCAGACCCCNCTGTCCCGTCAATTCACGCACTCCGCTCCCTCTCAAGACCCCAGTCCCATCTTGCCGTCCCAACGGTTCCTGGCCCCTCTCCACTGGCCCCTGGAGGACTCTATCCGAGCAGCACTCCCCAATGACCCGGCTCCTCCAGAAACTCCCAATAACCGCCTCTACGTTCCCACAGGCTGTCGTCAGGAAGCCCTCACGTGGGCTCACTCCTCACCTTTGTCCGGCCATGCGGGCTTCGCCAGGACCCTCAAGCTCCTCCAGCGGGCCCTCTGGTGGCCGCAAATGGCGAAGGATGTTAAGGAGTACACCTCTGCCTGCGACGTCTGCGCCCGCTCCAAGTCCCTTAACCAGCCAGCCTCTGGGTCCCTTCAACCCCTTCCAGTCCCTAAACGGCCGTGGTCCCACATAGGACTGGATTTCGTCACCGGCCTCCCAGTCGTGGACGGTCTGGACACCATACTCACCATCACGGACCGCTTCTCCAAAGCCGTCCACCTGGTGGCCCTCACTGGCCTCCCCACGGCCAAGCGCACTGCGGAACTCCTCCTTGAGCACGTGGTGCGCCTGCACGGCTTCCCCACGGATGTGGTGTCCGACCGAGGCCCCCAGTTCACCGCCCGGTTCTGGAAGGCGTTCTGTCGTCTGGTGGGTGCCACGTCTAGTCTCTCGTCCGGCTACCACCCTCAGACCAACGGCCAGACTGAGAGGGCCAATCAGCAGCTAGGACGTTACCTCCGCTGCTTTGTCTCCACCCAGCCGTCGCTCTGGCCCAGATACCTCCTGTGGGCGGAGCTCTCCCACAACATTCACGTCTCCTCTGCCACCAGCCTGTCTCCATTCGAGGTGTGCTACGGCTACCAGCCGCCCATCTTCGGTCACCAGGAACCGGAGGTGGAAGTTCCCGCTGCCCAGAACATGGTCCGTCGGTGTCGGCTGGCCTGGGTCAAAGCTCGTGCTGCTATCGCTCGGGCCCAGTCCCAGTACGTCCGCCAGCATCGCCGCCGTCACCGGCCCGGTCCCTCGTTCCAGCCCGGCGACAAGGTCTGGCTCTCCACCTCCAACCTGCGCCTCCGGACCGAGTCCAGGAAGCTCACCCCTCGCTTTATTGGTCCTTATGTCATCGACCACTCCATCAACCCTGTCGCCTACCGTCTTCGTCTTCCTTCGACTCTCAAGATCCATCCTGTCTTTCATGTCTCTCAGCTCAAGCCCTACGTCTCCTCGCCCCTGGTGCCCTCTCTCTCTCCTCCGCCTCCTCGCTTCGTCGACGGCGACCGGGTCTACACTGTTCGGCGCATCCTGGACGCCCGTCGTCGAGGTCGTGGGTGGCAGTACCTCGTGGACTGGGAGGGTTACGGCCCGGAGGAACGCTCCTGGGAACCCGCTCGCTCCATTCTGGATCCAACCCTCATCTCTGACTTCCGTGCCCGTCAGTCTAGGGCTTCTGGAGCCGCCCCTGGAGGGGGGGGTACTGTCACGGTTTCCCCTCCTTCTGACCGCTCCTCCCGCTAAGACTCCATTTCCCATCATCCCTCTGGCTTCACCTCCTCTATAAATGACCCTTCACCCCACACACCTGTGCTCAGTCATCGTTTCATTCATTCATGCTACGAGCTTCATCCAAACCTACCAGGCTTCCGAGCTTCATCCTCAACCTACCAGTAAGTCAGTTTTACTACTTACTTATCGGAGTAGTCCCGCGGTCTCGCTTCCATCGAGAACCGCACGGCTGCTCCGAGATTAACTGCGTGTACGCGAACGCTCAGCGCTAATTACTGCCGCGTTTGAGCCGCACACACGCTACACTCAAACTCACAGAGGTTTCAGCCGATCCGATCTGACAGGATGACTGAGCCCACAACCGACCCTGCTGAGTTTGAGCGGATGCGTTCTGAGCTGACCCACCTGCGTTCAGTAGTGGACCGCCAGAACCTCCGGATCGAGTCGCTGAACAACACAGTGCTCCAGCTCACGGCGTCCGTCACCGCTCTCCAGCGACACCAAACGGTTTCAGCTCTGGAACCCCATATCCACCTTCCGGATCGCTGGAACGGGATCGACGGCCGCCCCGATGG
>SSNR01000101.1:482203-551451 GCA_006937965.1 Callopanchax toddi | reverse complement strand
GTGTCCGACCGAGGCCCCCAGTTCACCGCCCGGTTCTGGAAGGCGTTCTGTCGTCTGGTGGGTGCCACGTCTAGTCTCTCGTCCGGCTACCACCCTCAGACCAACGGCCAGACTGAGAGGGCCAATCAGCAGCTAGGACGTTACCTCCGCTGCTTTGTCTCCACCCAGCCGTCGCTCTGGCCCAGATACCTCCTGTGGGCGGAGCTCTCCCACAACATTCACGTCTCCTCTGCCACCAGCCTGTCTCCATTCGAGGTGTGCTACGGCTACCAGCCGCCCATCTTCGGTCACCAGGAACCGGAGGTGGAAGTTCCCGCTGCCCAGAACATGGTCCGTCGGTGTCGGCTGGCCTGGGTCAAAGCTCGTGCTGCTATCGCTCGGGCCCAGTCCCAGTACGTCCGCCAGCATCGCCGCCGTCACCGGCCCGGTCCCTCGTTCCAGCCCGGCGACAAGGTCTGGCTCTCCACCTCCAACCTGCGCCTCCGGACCGAGTCCAGGAAGCTCACCCCTCGCTTTATTGGTCCTTATGTCATCGACCACTCCATCAACCCTGTCGCCTACCGTCTTCGTCTTCCTTCGACTCTCAAGATCCATCCTGTCTTTCATGTCTCTCAGCTCAAGCCCTACGTCTCCTCGCCCCTGGTGCCCTCTCTCTCTCCTCCGCCTCCTCGCTTCGTCGACGGCGACCGGGTCTACACTGTTCGGCGCATCCTGGACGCCCGTCGTCGAGGTCGTGGGTGGCAGTACCTCGTGGACTGGGAGGGTTACGGCCCGGAGGAACGCTCCTGGGAACCCGCTCGCTCCATTCTGGATCCAACCCTCATCTCTGACTTCCGTGCCCGTCAGTCTAGGGCTTCTGGAGCCGCCCCTGGAGGGGGGGGTACTGTCACGGTTTCCCCTCCTTCTGACCGCTCCTCCCGCTAAGACTCCATTTCCCATCATCCCTCTGGCTTCACCTCCTCTATAAATGACCCTTCACCCCACACACCTGTGCTCAGTCATCGTTTCATTCATTCATGCTACGAGCTTCATCCAAACCTACCAGGCTTCCGAGCTTCATCCTCAACCTACCAGTAAGTCAGTTTTACTACTTACTTATCGGAGTAGTCCCGCGGTCTCGCTTCCATCGAGAACCGCACGGCTGCTCCGAGATTAACTGCGTGTACGCGAACGCTCAGCGCTAATTACTGCCGCGTTTGAGCCGCACACACGCTACACTCAAACTCACAGAGGTTTCAGCCGATCCGATCTGACAATTATTGCCCAAGGAAACAGGAATCTAAAGTTAATTTAATTAAAATGAGTTTTATTTAACACACAAAAAAAGAAACTACAACCCAATGCTAGCACCTGGACCCCTCACACACGCACACACACAGCAGTCAGGAGTGCTCCCACAAATGAGCTGTCCCGCTCTACACAATGCTCCTATCGAGCATAAGACGGGAGCACAGATGGTGGTCTATGCTGAAACCACCTGTAGAGTGTGTTTTTGTGCTGGGCAGTGGAACTCCTTCGTACATCACCCGCGCTTGGGATCGGGGACACCCTTAAGGTTGGTTTATACTTCTCTGACAGCACGTTTGTGCTCACACGCACACGTATTGACGGAGACGTTTTTGATTTTTACTTCTCCGTCAGTGTTGTGAAGCAATTCTCCACCAGGACAGAAGAAGGCGTATAACTTTTCTGCAGTAATGCCTCCGGTCAACCAAAGTGTGTTTATTTCAGCTCAGTAATGGCCGACAGAGAGCAAATTTTGATTGAGTTTGAACAGATTGATCTCGAGGAACAAACAATGTTGTTAAAAAGAATTAAACAGAAGTGAGGAGACAGCGGCGTCTGTTGAATGTCCGTCCGTTCAGTGAGGACGAGGCAGACGACGAGCGAATATGCAGCTCTTGTTTAACCCTTTAGGGACACTGATGGATTATATAAATGCTGTCCTTCGTCTGCCAGACGTTTCTCGAGCTGATCCATATCTGCTTCTGCAAAATTCTACTTCTCTGTTGATAGCGGCATGAAGCCAGATATGATCACGGGGTGTTGGGCCAACCAATCAGAGACGTGCGCTCTCCGTCTCGTTCGACGGATAGTTAGAAAAGTGAGCTCAACTCCATCTGTCCTTGATGGGATGTCGGAGAGCCCTTGTGTTGATGGATAATGGCGTTGCGTGTCTCTGTAACGACGCAGATGGAGAAGTATAAATCAGGCTTTAGAGGCCCACGGCAAAACAGCAGCCAATCTGAGCGTGAGTTAATGGCCCACTCTCAGTGCACGTCTCCATACACCTGTACACATAAAATGACAAAACAGTGGCACTCATGCATTAGAGCAGCACAACCAGGCACTCACTGAGCAGACACCGCTCGTCCCCCCTCCTCCAGGGAAAGGTAGCAACCTGACGTCGCACCGAGACCTTAAGGAAGCACAAACAAACTTACCAAGCACTGCATAGACAACAAGCTTGTAAAACAGAACCTGCAAGACTACTGTACATACCAGTGCCAGAGGAACCCACTGGCTTGGTCTAGCCAACGATCGCCGTCCACCAGCTGCACCCTGAGGTGAGCTTAGACACACAGTCTCACACCCGAGATCACGAGCAGAGATAATGAAATAAGTCCACACCACAGGCTCTTAAAGCCGAAACACACCAGAGACGTAAGCGCTGTGCCGCGGATGCGCCACAGTTTTGGTGATTCACAGGACCCGCGACGTGGCGCTGATGTCTCGGTGTGTTTCAGTCAGCCTCAAACACACCGGAGTCGTCAGCGCTGTGCCATGGATGCGTCACGTATTGGCGAGTCTTCTACTCAAACAGGACCCGTTCCTGAAGCAGCGTGTAATAGAACGCTGCATGCAAAATCACCGTTACCTTTTTCTCACATGCTAGCTGCGCTATTTGCTCGTGACATCACAGTTTTGGCCGTGTTGTTTCGGTGATTTGGGCGTTTCGACCAAAAACCTAAAGTGCCCTTTTGGGTCACTTTCAGCTGAAAATTATTGGTGGCCAAATATTCGGTGCATCCCTAATAGTTTTTGAAACTCTGTTTCTGGTGCCTCCATTCGGATGCATTATATAAAGCTAAAAATAGAACCCACCTAGTGGTGTAGTGGGGTATTTCAGCATTTTTTTAACAGAATAATGTGGATGAAGATATTTTCACAAATGAGAGAAAAAATCTGTTGAAATTTTTCTGGTGCAGTTTAGATAGTGACTACGTTTTTCCACATATAACTTTTTCCATTTTAGTTTAGTTTTGTTTAATGAATACGGACATAGTGGAATCTGATGTGTTTCTGTACAGTTGAGGTTATATTTGAATTATTTTAGAACCTGGTAAAGATCAGATTAATTTATTTTTATTTTGTTTTTACACATGAAACCATAGAAATGAAAGAGGGTGGTGACTATGTAAATCTTTATTTTATTCTAAAGGCCTTTTCTATCTCTGGACTGAACCTGGAGATACCCTGGAGTACTATTTAGTATAACGTAAATACACAAGTATATTAATGATATGAAGCTTGTATTTCTATGAATCAGAACTGCTGCTTTGTCTTCACCTTTCTGGGTTCCTGCGAAGTAACAGTCATCTTTATTTTGTTCATAGTTCTAATGGAAAGTCTGTGTCATGGTCTGAACCAGGTGCAAGACATCCTCCAAAAGGGGATCACATGTGGCACAGACTGTCAGTGCATGTGAAGAGACAGGAAGCAGGTTCCAATCAGATGGCTGTCATCAAACCCTTAACTAATACCTACCAAAACACTACCCGGGAGTTCTCAGACCTCAGCACTAAGACTTTGTACAATGTGGCTGAGGAGGATGAAAGTGACCCTGTCAATTACAGCTCGCCTGCCTCTCCCCCCATGATGGCCCACGGGCAAACACCCGCCCATGAGTTGATAAAAGGTGAGAGCGAGGAGGTGGAGCTCTATTCCCCTGAGCCTCAACAGCCAAACAGCATTATCCCTCAACATGGCGTCATGGAGCACCACCAGCAAGAGGTGGTGCTGAGAAAACCTCTCATCCCTGAGCTCAGTGATGTGATTAGCATGCCTCAGGCTGTGAGCGGTGGCATGCCAGTGTACCACCAGGCTCACCTCATCCAGCAGGAGCCCATCCTGCCCGTTCATCTCGACCCGTTTGATGACGAGCTGGTATCTCCGTTAGAGGAGGAGGAAGAGGAGCAGTTTGGCCTTCTCCAAGGATACATGTACAACAACGCCCAGATTCATGATGAGGAAGACCTGGCTGAGGCCAAAGTAGTGATGGAGGACTCTGTTGCTCTGATGCCTCCCTCCCCATTCCGTGATTGCAGCGGTCCTCTAGTGAGCCCCTTTCCCAACTCACCAGTGTCTGAGTCCTTTTTGTGCACCCCTCCAAATGTGACGTACGCCTCTGTCATCTTCAATGACTGTAAGCAAAGCTCCTCAACGCTGTGAGGGGATACTCAAAATGTTTCTGATTCTGGTAGATCTTCAGCGTCATAATGAAAACGCCACTCTTTGGTCTGATGAGTCATTTATCAGCTCCTATCTGATGTGGGTTTAAAAAAAACAAAAACAAAGTTCCTATAAAATAATTAAATATTTGTTTGCATTATTTAAAAAAAATCTCATTTAAACCTGATGTATATTTCTGACATAAGAGTTTAGATAAAAATAGATTTTGCTCATTTTAAACAAATTAAAATCTAATGAGACAAGTGATTGATTTTAAACCAGTGGACATAGTTTTAAAGTTCTGCAGGACATCTCACTTAGCAAAATGTTTTGTGTTACATATTGTGTACTCTGTCCAGCACTTTTATAGGGGGAGTAGTCCTATTTGTGTTATCGTCGCAGTAGATGAGAACATGCAGGGCTACTCTAATGTTTAAGCTGAATAAGAACGGTTCAGAAAGGTTAGCATGTAGCCCAGCTTCATAGAGAAAAGCATAGACTGTGTATAAAGATGGATGTAACCATTCAGAGGTGGAAGTGCCTTTAAAGAAGAGTTTTGAATTTTTAAATGGGGTTTTGTCTCATCTGCAGTCAAAATAATTCACTCTGGAGGATTTGGGGGAAATTCTCATGCAGGTGTTGAGCTAACACCAAGACATGGGCAAAAAAATCTACAGAATTTCAAGTGAACTCTATTCTAAATGTTTATCCAGCATCATCTTTTAATTAAAGGGTTTTTGAGAGGGTTGCATTTGAGAGGCACAACATTCAAACATTCATCCTAAAGTTTGTTGCCTCACATTAAAACATTGCTGGTTTGAATTCTGACTGGAGGTTAATGTGTGTTTGGTTAATTAGAGGATCTATGACCCTCAATGATGGACTGTTGACCTGTCCAGGGATTACTCTTCCTCTTTTATTATTAGCCACCCTATGACCCTAAACAGAATCAAGGAGGTACAAAAATATGTGAGTGAGCTAGTGCAACGTAACTCATGGGGGTTAGTATCTTGCCCAAAGACTCTTTGACACATGCCTTGGACCTGAGATTAAACCCTGATCTCCAGATCTGTGGTTAGGGATATGGTTGTTCTTTATGTTTTTTAGCCGATCATAGAGTTTGCAATTACTGAGTCAAAGTTCAGTACAAAGACAAGTGAGATATCACATTAATTCTCTTTATAATCTCCCATTTAGAACATTTTATTTTAGTAAATACAAACTGCCAAAAGTATTTCTGGGACCATTAATTAGATTAACTTCTTATGAGCATACTGGGAGTCTTTTTTTTTTTTAAAAACTAACCCCATAATTAAAAGGAAGGTTATTTATCTAAAAGTAAGTTTACTGAATTTCATTTTACACTTTTGCCATAGAAAAGGTCACTTTTGGCTTCAAAGATGTTGACAATCGAATCTCAATCTGAAGTCTTCAGAAAGGCAGTCCACAAGCCAAGACATCTAATATGTTCATCCTTATATACAGTATATAGACCTTCAGGACACATCTGAGACTGCAGGGTTAGTAGTGACTGATTACATGTTATAAAAAACTAATACAAAAATATGAAACGACTAGCAGTATTTTTACTTGAGCAGTCATTTGTCCAAGTAAGTCAAATGCATTTGCCCATTGCTTTTATTCATATTTTTACTTTATACATTTAGGACAAAAAGTAAGGGAGTTTGTGTTTGGTTGGTTATTTCTGTGTTCTAACAGTTTTCTTCATAACAGATGTTATACCTGATTAGTCATTATGAAGTATAATTTGAGGATCATGCATCTGTGGAATGATCACACACACAAACACACATTTCCTCACTTTTTGAGCTAATTTAGCAGTATTTTGACACAGTGAGTTTGAAGAAAATACTAGAAATTACTCATCCAGATGTTTATGTTTAATCATTGTGACAATATAAATGGGAAATATGCTAAATGTATTTAATTTGCATAGAAACATACAAGTAGATTATTCATTCAATTTTGAAATTTTGTGTTTGCAAAAAAAAAATTTGATTTTAATTTTGCATGAGATGCACAAATTATTGCTTACGTACAAATAATTACTGATACAAATTACTTCAATTGCCCTGTAATTTGTATTTGGTTACTGACTGAATCATTTCAATCTGCTTGGTTTTGCACAAACATGTATGTATGTATGTACAGTGGAGGAAATAATGATTTGACCCCTTGCTGATTTTGTAAGTTTGTCCAATGACAAAGAAATGAAAAGTCTCAGAACAGTATCATTTTAATGTTAGGTTTATTTTAACAGTGGCAGATAGCACATCAAAAGGAAAATTGAAAAAATAACTTTAAATAAAAGATGGAAACTCATTTGCATTTCATTGAGTGAAATCAGTATTTCACGCAAATAATTATTTCCTCCACTGTATGTATGTATGTATGTATGTATGTACGTATGTATGTATGTATGTATGCAGGGTCCGAAATTAACAGTCGCCACTCGCCAAATGCGACCAAATTGCTCCACTTGGCGAGTAAAATTTGGAGCGTCATCCGCCACATGGCGAGTACATTTTAACACCAAACTAGTTCTGTTGATCAGTCTTCTTCGATAGATTTCTGTGACGCTCCTCTCCTGTCTGCACGCGACGTACGCGAAACGCGAGAGTCGCACCCTGAGGCATTTCCTCCTACCGATTCACTGTTCATCAAGGCAGCAGCAGTTAGCTCCGTGCTAAAGCTAGCAGCGATATGTGGCGGTTTAGAACTGGAGTCAGCCAGTCTTCAAAAAGAAAAGTAATGGAACTGGAAGAGAAACCACCAGGACCAGTGGCAACCAGAAGATTTAATGAAAAGTGGCGAACTGGAGGTGGCGGTGGAGATGATGTTGACGCTGGCTACAGGGCACAACAGGTGTTGTGCAGAAGTCTGTTCCCCCATGTCGAACCGCGAGCTTCGCAGCGCTTCTAAAAGATTTCTACAACACGTAGTCGTGTCAGAGTTGATACTTTATTTAGTTCCCAGTAAATAAATTAATACAAATTTTAAATTGACATTTTTTATTCTTTTTTTTTTTTTTTTTTGTTTTAAACACTGACAGAATCGCTGAGCGTTTTATCCGCTTCCTACACAGGTGAACATAGTATTTCAGGGGAGCAGATTTTAGCACAACACCGGAATCTGCGCAGATGAGCTGCTCTGTTTTCCTCCAGTACGCTAAAAGAACTCACTGGTCCTAGGAAATAAGACGATGAAGGGACTCCACATGAGGCTGTAAGACTGTCATTTCATGACAGAGTTCATTAAAAACATTTCTAAAAAAAAAAAAAAAAAAATCTGAAATGACTAAAAAGTAGTTTTTATTAATGATTATTTAATTAAGTTTCATTCCTTTCTGTTTGGATCTAACATAATATAATATTATAGAATAACGTGCTTTGGGTAGATCTAAACCATTTAGAATTTTGGCCGGTAAAAAGTATGTTTGGCCGGTAGATTTTATCATCTACCGGCCAACTTGGCCGGTGACTCAAAAATTTAATTTCGGACCCTGTATGTATGTATGTATGTATGTATGTATGTATGTATGTATTTATTGATCATTCCTTCACAGAAGACTATATGTTGCCTTGTTTAGCTTCTGGCTTCATGCCACCTGCTGTTTTATGCTAGGCTGAGTGAAGCTATAAGCTAGCTGTTAGCTGTAGCTTCCCTTTTACTGAACACATATTAGGAGGGATATGTTTTCGTCCAAATCCAATAAACCATCCTTTTTTTCTTCTTCTTCTTCTTCTCCTAACAATGTTGAATAAATGCCAACATTATTTTATTTTAAAAGAATATATTTATAATAATAGAGGCCGTAACATGAATGTAGCAGGGGACAAGTTTAAGTGCCATATTTTCAGAAAATGTTTCTTCTGTATACATATATCTTATTTGTATTGTCTTAAAATGCAAGTTAACATGTTTAAATTTTGTACATTTTTTATAATTTCACATTCTATTTCTGAACTAAAGATTATTGTATGGGATAAATGATGTAGCCTACATTTGTTTGGTGAATGTATGAGGTGTGTATCAAACGTCTGGCTTTCAAATGGTATCTATTATTAGAGAGAAGTGTTCCGCTTTATATGCTTTGTTTCTGACTGTGCATACATTTTATAAATATTAAGACTTTAACAGTCTATCTATCCACATTATATAATAAGATACATTCTTACCATTAGCAGTAAGCTATTTGCAGTAGCCTATAAATTAACCTATAGTTTTACACAATAGACACTTGCTTATTGGAGTAAATGAACTATATTTATGTTTCATGTTTTTCATTGTGAAACTTCTGTGACTGTATAGTTGACCTGCCATTTGTAACATTTGTTTAAATCAAAGATTTACAACTTTGTATAAAACTATCATCAGGACACATGGAGTGGTGGTAATATACAGAATAAACAATGTTCAGACACCTGCAGTCCTTTAACATGAGTATTTTTAAATCCATAATATTTATTATAAGAACAGGTATTTTATTTACTTCACCATCATAACTCATTACAGCTGACTGTTTAATGAGCATATTTTAAAATACAGCAACCAGGTAAGAACTATATGAATCAATAGGAGGAAAATATATATATTTTATATTTTTTTGCTATGAATTAGGAAAATGTTTATGTGGATGCAACCAGCCAGCAGGGGGCGCTTTAGCTCCTTTTGGCTTCATCTGTTGTGCCACGCTCTGTCTAGTTCTTTAATATCTACGAAGCAAACTGAGCAATCTGCTTGGCTGCTTAATGACTTAATTCAAACATGTTTGCATAAAACTAAAAGGGCAATTAATAAAATGTGCTTTCCTTGTGGTTAAAAACTAAACTTTCAAGTTATTTTGCAGAAGGACCACATGTGGCCCCAGAGCACGAGCTAGGATATGAGCATTTAGGATTAGTAAGACCTCATAACTTTGAAATTAACATTATTTTTTGAATAATTAGTACCTCAACATAAAAAAAGGAATGTAATGTTTTTCCCCCCCTAAATGATTAAAAATTAAACATTTAAACCATCTTAAGTTAAAGCCAAGTCTCCATGAATAATAACAGGTCCATCCTCACAGTCAGGCTTTCATTTAATTAATCATTTGACGGATTCAGTTATGGTTTGTTTATTTGCTTAACTGTTGTTCTGTCTGACTGATTTTACATCAGGTGGATATTGTAGCTCTAATGCAGAAGGTTATAGTAATACTGCATGTGTGAACTGCAGGAGTACTGCTGCAGTGTTTAGTCTGCTCACGAAAATGTGTTCAAATATTAACACACAGGAAAGACCAACAGCCAAGGTTAAAACACTTTGGCCAAGCCATGCATATACGATGCCCTAAATCACTCCGTCCCACAGGACACTGTAATATTGATGAGGCAGGTGCCCTCCTTGTCAGACAAATGATGTGGTGCGACACCATCCTGTCCAATGAAGAGCGCCACTGGGACAGGATCAAAGTGAACCGGGCTCACAGGAAGTGTCAGAGTCAGTCATCGTTCTGTTGGAGACCTATGTTCAGAGGCAAAGAGCCAAAACTACTGCTGGTTAACACAAAACCTGTTTTTCAAGTCATCATGGGAGGCTGCTTCAGAAGGTCACCCAGCTTGTTCTATTTATTCATGCAGGGACTTCACATTCTGCCTAACTCTTTGGACAGGTCGCCTAATAAACACCTCTGTGGAGACGATGGGGCTCATTTTGACAAGAAACCACAGATATACAGTCAGGATATTAAACAGATCAGCATGACACACTTCCTGCTGGGAGCATTCTATGACGCCCCCTGCTCAAGCAAGATGTGCTGCTGGTTGACCTACTAAATAAGAGGCCAGAAGCTGTGAAACTAATGATCTCCTCAACCACATAAGACCCAGAGAGAGAGAGAGAAAGTATGTTATCAAATATTTAACATTAAAGTCTGTCCTTTTTAGACTTCGTATAATTAATGACATGTTAATCTCTTTATTTTGAGATGGAAAAAAATGAATATGATAGAAATGTTAAGAAATGCTTAAATAATGTGGGTGGATGATCAGTTTTCAAAAAAGTGTTTGCTTATTCAACAAAAATTCAAAAGAAGTTCACAAAATGTTTTTTTCTGCTAAGTGGCCCTTGATGGACCTGTTAGTGACATGTTACCTATTGTAGTAAAGAAAAAGCATTCCAAAATGTTTGAATTAAATTAAACCATTTGGAATTCATGACAAGAGAGTTGAGACCAGATTTATTAACATCACTTTGCCGTGGATTACCATTATGAATATCTTCTTGGTTCTTGAGATTTCATTTTTTTTAAAGCACAACTTTAAATGTGAAAATGATACAAACGCTGTTCCAGAAATCATCATTTTTGTCCAACACTTTTCATTCAGTTCATTATTTTATTAATCTAATTCTTTTTCATATATTTTTTACTTGTAATTTTTCTACTCTAAAGAACTTTATGAACTCAGCTTTAACAAGACTATTTATTTTTACTTTACATTTAACTTAAGTGTAATTAAATGATCTTATTCTTTAAAAAAAATCAGATTTTCAAGCAAGGCTCTTATTTAAAGTGTCCAGTCATCTACTTCTTTATTATTATTGTTACTATTTTTAAAACACAATGTAGAAAATTGTTTTCTTAACAATTTTTAGATTTTGGACACACACACACACACGCATATATTTCGGTTATGTATTATTATTTTCTGAAGTTAAATTAAAATTATTAAATGAAGTGATAATGTTTTTTTAACTGTATAAATTTTAAGTAATTCAAATGACAGACTAATCATGTCTATAATGTTCTTTGTTTAATTTGCGTTTTTACAAAATAAAAAATGTTTTTTGGGACAAATTTCTCCTCCTACAGTTCACTTTGGTTATAATACTGATGAAAACAGAGATTTTGAGTTCAAATACTTGTCCAATTATATTATTTTCTGCTTGAAAATGAACTGATTTTGTAGGAATTTTGTAGGTGAAAATCCTGCACCTCTTTCTTAATATAACAATGATATAACTAAAACATAATTCTGAATTAAAGGAACAGGGGGCAGGATGAAGAAACGAAACTCACGAGCGACGCGCCCGGCGCTGTGAGTAACTGCAGCCTGGGAGCGTGCACAAACTCCTCACTAAAGAAAATAAAACTCTTCACACTGATGTACTGCCAGACTGCTGCCCATATACCAGTATTATAAAAAAAAGCAACATGTTGAGTGACGAAGTAAGTAACAATTCTTCTTTGATTTTTAAGGCGGTTGGCACGCAACATTAAAGTGCATTACTGCCACCTACCCCGTACTTTTTCTTCCAGTTTTGAAGCTGTCGAGAATGCAGTGTCAGTTCACATCACATCCGTAGGACAGCGCGGGACATTCAGGACAGAACTGCAGCACATTTTGCAGAAAACAGCCTGGTCAAGATAAGAGAACGATACATGCAGGGGCGCTGCCAGGGATGTTGGGCCCCATGAAAAAATATCAATTTGGGCCCAGTGGCGGCTCGTCCATAGGGATTAGAAACATTTTTGGGCCCCCTGGCATTCGTGGGCCCTTAGAATCATCCTCACCTTTCCCCCCTTTACAGCGCCCCTGGATACATGGGTGGTCTCATTCTTTATGGTTTAAAACGCTTCATCACCCATTAACTTAAAGCAGCTATCTGCAGCATTTTTTATGTATCAATGTTTTCTAAATGTTTTAAATGATATTTCAGTTCTAAACTATGAGCTATGGTTAGAGTTCCACAACATGTGTTAATCTGCTGAAGACCCTCCTTCCTCCTGTAGACCCCTTTGCATTCTTTCTGGCCGAAGAACTTTTTCAGCCAATAAAATTCAGATTTCTGCGTTGTCAGCTTTCTGTCAACGTGCACTCACTTCGAGCAAACCTGTATCAGTAGGGGGCGCTCTCGTACAGGATGCTCCGTGTGTTTCTCTGTTTACAGTCTCAGCCGTTCATGGAAGAGCCAGAGCTAATTTCTACTGTTATCCATTCCCCGGCTACTGAGGGATTTATTTTTATTTTTTTAAATTTCACCTCACAGAATGGCAAGACTTGCCAAAGATACACGTTTATTTTGGTCAAGAAGTTAATTCAGGGTCGAGTCATTTCTGTGTTCAGCTTCAGCTCGCTGCTACAGAGCTACGTATCAGAAGCAGCAGGGACAGACGGCTCAGAGCCTCGTACAGTGTGGGAACGTGATTTATGAACTGTGAGTGATTAAACCCTACAATGTAATCATAGTTTGATAAGGAGTTGCACAGTTTACGCCCAAACCGAAGTAATGCATCGTGTGCACGCTCGCGCACGCACATGTTGAGGTGTTTTGAGAGGAGCCATTGGATGTTGGATTCAGAAACTGCTCTCTTACTGAAATAATCCAGAGAGCGGCTTTAATAAAAGTGAACATGCATGATTTGTTTTTTTTACAAATCCTGCCTCCTGCTACTTGAACCAAAAATATTTTTAAAGACAAATTCCATAAAATGGGTTGAAAACATTTTAATGTACTCCTTAAAACTGTTGGGTTTGTGGCAGGACCCAAGTGCAGGACGATGGAGGAAGCAACAGGCAGATGAAAGCGAAAGGCTTTATTGTAAAGACAAAACAGGAAGAGGGCAAACAACAGGTAGCAACAAGGAGAATCTGACAAGCAGTGAATGAACTGAGGAGCTTATATGGAGGGGAAGGTGATCAGAGGAATGAGGAACAGGTGCTGTTTGATGACTGACTGATTACACCTGAGGAGGATTGTCCAGGGAGGCTGGAAGAGAAACACAGGACGACACAGAGGAGGAGCAACTTAACCAAACATGAGACACATCAGTGGGGAATTACTGTAATGCAGAGGGGCAGCAGGAGGAACATAGGAGAGCACATCAGGGGAGGAAACAGGGCAAAACAACAAACACCATACACCAGGGCATGGGACATGACAAAAACAAATTCATCAGCATATTGGCCATAGGTTGCAGCCCAAATGTTAGTTTACCTCACAAAAACAATGAAGGATCAAGCATGACTGCTAGTTATGTTACTGTACATCCCAAAACTAGGGAGCCAAATAACACTACAGCATCAATTCTTTTTAATATCAGAAACACAAAAACTCCACTTTTTGTCCTGTTATTTAAAAACTCAACAGTCTGAAGAGCAATCACTTTCTGCAAAACATCCCATTATTTTTGCATTATTGATATTGCCTGATTTTATCTGCCCTCCAGTGAGCTTTTCCCTGATAACTACGTATTCATGCATGAACATTTCAGTTAAGGCAAACTTGTGAAGCAGCACATAGGTGGAGCTGTGTTTGTACCTCTGTACGCGGTTTCTCTCGTTGCCTGATAAAGTGTCTCAAATGACCCATTTTAAACTCAGTATTCCCTTTGGAGAAAAGGCAGAACAAGCAGACTACTGCACAGCATGCATGTTAAATATAAAACAGTCAAAATAGTGAACAAATGAGGAAAAGACTGAAAATGAATTAATCGGATGTCTACAACTAGATTTCATCTTATAAAGGATAATAATGAGAAGCAAAGGTCCATATGTTGCTGTTGTGGTGTTGAATCATGGCTGTCAGTTCTGACACATGCTGCCTGAACACAAGATAGCACAATGTGGGTAGATTGCGCCACCTAGTGCCTTTTAAAGAACATACTGTAGAAGAGTTAGTCCTTTTTTAGGTTTACATGTTCTCTGACATGCTACATGTGTTTGTCAAATAATGCTAAGTATTTTTTTCTTCAAATAGATAAGCGTCTAAACCAAAATAAAAACTTTTATCTGCTTACATTTTTAAATTTTAAGATTAAAAAGATAATTCAATAACATATATTTGAATGAATCTCAATACAGCATTGACTCTAACTCTATATTGCCTTGATGCCATGATTCTTTCAAAAAGTAGTTCCTAAACATCTGTTTGGACAAGATTTAGGCCTCTATAAAAAAAAACAGCTTTTATTCAGAATTCAGATCATATTCTGATTCAAAGTTGTATTTTGTGTCTTCGTGTTTTTATGTGTTTGTTTTATTCTTGGTTCTTGTGAAGCATTTTGATCATAGAATAGAATAGAATTACTTCATTGATCCCACAGTGAGGAAATTCACTTGTCACAGCAGCTTACACATGAGAATAAAAAGCAAGTAAATGACACACACTAATTTCACAATGACACAGAGACAATATAAGAGGATGAGATAAAATACAGGTGTGAATTTACAGGGCTGTACAGAAATGAACTGATATTAGAATATCAATATAAAAACAGAGTGCAATAGTGAATTAACAAACTGTACGGACATGTACCGATATGACCATTGTACAGACCCTACTGGGTTCAATAAGAACAGTGGAGTTGTACAGCCTTACAGCCGTGGGAATAAATGATCTGCGGTAACGCTCTGTTTTACATTGAGGATGTTTCAATCTGCCACAGAAGGAGCTGCTCAGAGCCTTCACAGGCAGGTGGATGGAGGTCAACTTCATCAACATCCTTCTCTCACCACCTCCTCCACAGAGTCCAGAACTGAACTGGCTCTCCTAACCAGCTTATTCAGTTTCCTCTGGTCACGGTCGGAGCAGCCTGCTCCCCAGCAGACCACAGCGTAGTGGACAGTAGAGCCAACAACAGAGTGGTAAAAAGTCCTAAGCAGATGGGTGCTCACTCCAAAGGACCGCAGCCTCCTCAGGAGGTGGAGGCGGTTTTGGCCCTTCTTATATAGAGTCTCTGTGTTGTGGGACCAGTTCATTGTTGAAGTGACACCCAGGTACTTAAAGGGGTCCACTACTTCAATTTCTGAGCCCTGAAAGTTCACCGGTGTGGGGGGTGATGCGCCTCTCTGAAAGTCAATCACCATCTCCTTTGTCTTACTGGTGTTTAAGCACAGATGGTTGAGCTCACATCAGCTCACAAAGTCCCTGATGATTGACTGATACATCATGTGAAAGGTGTTAAATAAATGTTTCTAAGCTCAAATTTTATACACTTCAACTGATCCTACTAAATGTTTGCAGATAAAATATGTATTTGTTGTTTTTTGGTTTTCTTTTTACTAATTTGAACAGTAAAGCAGGACTGAAATCTTTGTTCAGAAGAAGGAAAATTCTAGGAATGATGTAAATAAGTAAGTAAACTTTATTTTATAGCACTTTTCGCAGGTCAAAGACCTTAAGATTTAGTACATATTAGATACTAGATAGGGTGTTGTGCAGTGGGTAGTTGCTTCAGGTCATGGGTTTGCACCCCAGCTCTGCAGCCTCTCTGCATGGCGTCAGCATGTTCTCTCCATGCATGAGTTTTCTTCGGGTTCTCTGGCTTCCTCCCACAGGCCAAAAAGCTGCAAATCAGGCTTATTGGTGTCTCTAAATTGTCCCTATGTGTGAGTGGGTCTAAATTGTCCCTAGGTGTGAGTGGGTCTAAATTGTCCCTAGGTGTGAGTGGGTCTAAATTGTCCCTAGGTGTGAGTGGGTCTAAATTGTCCCTAGGTGTGAGTGGGTCTAAATTGTCCCTAGGTGTGAGTGGGTATTGGACTAGTTGTTTGTATATGTGGACATATGATGGACTGGTGACCCATCCTGCATGTCCCCCGCCTTTTGCCCTGTGATGCTGGAGTTAGGCAGCAGCTCCCTGTGATCCTCAATGGAGGAATAAGTGGTTATACAGTAGAAGATGGATGGATGAATTAGATAGGATGCATTATATGGCACCACACATTAGTAAGGGATCTGAAGGGATAAAAAAGGAAAACTGCACTAATCTTGTTTCCTGAATTATTATCATTATCCTGGATAACTCAGAATCGACACGTGTACTTTAGGAGAGGAATATACCAGTAAATCCCACAGAATAAACAAGACAATAATCTAAAGTCAAGTGAATAACTATTATACTATTGGATCAGACTTTGATCTCTTGGCTCTACTTGTATGTTTATATAGTGAAATATCAGTCTTTAATGTATGAGGGTTGAACAAAAAAACTCCTTCCATTCCACACAAAACTGAAAGATAGCAAGACAGCAAGTAGCTAAACCAACAAAAAAAAATTATATTAACTGAAAATAATAGACTAAAATTAATTAAAAATAACCTAAACCAATATAATTATCCAAATCAAAGTAACTTACCCTAACTACTCTACTATAAGCCATACAGTGCACTCTGTAATATACAGTGATAAGTTAACATGAACAGATTTGGTACAGCCCAGCCCTCACATACACACTAAAAACAATTACAAATAGGTGAGACGTGTAAATAAATAGTGTTCCTAAATAGACGAAAAGATGTACTCGCCTGAATCTCAGCAGGGAGATTATTCCAGCCAAGCGGGGCCTCAACTCCAAAACCAACTTCTTTTTTGAATGACGGTACAACAGTGTTTAAAAACAGAAATTAATTCACAACCACAAGTGTTTCCACATTATTAGTGTCAATGTCCAAGACTTTGTTTCATTCATTCATGGTTTCCACATGGCGGCCATGTTTGAAGTGGTCCACACCTGCCCGAACACTGACAGAGGATGAAAATCGTCTTAGGTTTATAAAAGGGTCAGGTAAATACAGGCAATGCACTTTGAAAGTTCACCAGTGGTAAAAGGGAGCCTCTTCTTCATGCTGCTGGTCCTGAGGAATGGTTATTACTTATTATCCATCATGGGTGGAAATTTAACAACATCACCCACACTGCACAACAAAAAAAGATTAACTTTCAGGAGAACCAAAGAGCTTTTATGTAAACTGTTTATCCTGCTAGGTTCAGTCCACTGGTTCTCAGGAATGCAGAACAAAGAGCCAAAGAAGATGAAATTCAAAACTTTTAAATGCAGATTAGATCCACTTCCTTCTTAATATTGTGATAGTTGCAAGTATAGTTCAATAAATTCAATATAATTTTCTCAATTCTGCTTTGATCTTGTTTAGTGACCCTGAAGTCAGGGAGTGTTCTCTCTGGATGGGCTGCAAGTGTGTACAAAAATCCCTGGTTCATATAATAAAAGTAAATTATTAAATATTGAAGAGACATTTTAAAATTCCAGTGGCTTAATGGAAATGTTTGTTGTTGTTCAGGTAGGATTTATTGTGGCCAGTGTTTTATACAATTTGGTTAACACGTTTGTTGTCATTTGTTTATTAAGAAATAATTTGTAGCTACAATTTGTTTGATAATTTGACAATTTGTTTGGAATTATTTCAGGAAGGTGTGAAGACCAGGAAAAAGATCCTACATAAACATATACATACATACAGTAAATAAAAATCTTAGGAGGCATGAAAGTCAATTCTGTGAATATTTTTACTTTTGCTTTACTTAGGTTTTACGCTGCTAAACTCTCGCTGCCATAGACTCAGAGCACTGTCCAAGGGCACTGTTAAAAAATAAACCTGTTTGACAGTTTCACCACTCCAGGAACAGCTTTGCTACAAATTCCAATGGCATCTTAACGGGGAAAACCCATAATAGTTTCATTTGTCAGCACTTTCAGTTTGACAGAGAACTACTAACCTGCAATAATTCTGTGGTTTTCATTTAATGAAAAATACAAACAGAAATGTGATCAAGGCCTTTGTAAAAGAAGTGCAAGTATAGCAAGGCTGTGCACATACAGTACTTTAGATCAGTGTTTTTCAACCACTGTGCCGCGGCACATAGTGTGCAGAGAGAGATCATCAGGTGTGCCATGGGAAATTATTAAATTTCACCTTATTGGTCTATAAAGCACTTTTTGAAAACAAATTATTTATTATCTGCAAATAATATGCCATTGTCAAACGTCTGTGCTGTGTGACTGGCAGAGTAAATATGTAATACTCTTCCATATCAGCAAGTGGCAAGAGGTAGAGTAATTTTAAACATTTTTGGTTGGTGGTGTCTAGGGATAGGTACCTAATTCGGTACTATTTAAGGTACCGACCGAAATCCTTGGTACCTATCGTGGACCGACTCGTGATATGAAACAGTGCCTTGTTTTGGTACCTGTCCATCATTAATGAGAACTTGTGAGACAGCGATTTAAGGCCTATTCATACTCCACGAGAAGAAAGAAATTTGTTCTCGCTGGGGAGCGCCGAGAACAAGAAAAAAGTTCGTTTCGGCAGGGAGCATTCATACTCCCCGAGAACTCAGCTGTCGAACTGCTTCAGTGACGTATCAAATGGGTGTGCGTATCAGGTGTGTGTGTGTGTGCAGTTTAAAACAATCCGTCCTCGCTACGTGAGGAGTGGAGGTATACGGGTCGCCGGCGCAAACCCTCGCGGTTCGCGCTGGTCCTCCTAGCTCGGGTCGATCCAGACCGTGACTCGGACTCCTCGGTCCGTCCGCACAAAGCAGCACAGCAAGCGCCGGAGAAAAACGTCAACCGCTACCCGCAGTAACCACGCTCATCCTCCCTTTCTGACCAATCACCGCTGTTGTTCTCGGACATCCTGCCGAAAAAAGTTCGGCCCGGCTGATGTGCACAAGAACAAGCCGTTAGCGCTGCCAAACTGGGTGACTCGCAGCCCCCCAGCGAGAACAAAATTCTTTCTTCTCGTGGAGGATGAATAGGCCTTAAGCCTGATAAGCTGTCGCTGATGCTGCGCTCGTGTCATCAGTACTGGGCATGTTTTGTGCGTGTGTTGGACGTGGTGCAATTGTGTATGCATTGCCATTGCTGTGTGTGTGTGTGTGTGTGTGTGTGTGTGTGTGTGTGTGTGTGTGTGTGTGTGTGTGTGTGTTGTGTTGGGGGGGGGTGTGTGTATGCGTGTCGGAGGAGCTGTGCACACGTGTCTCACAGGTGCTGCAGCATTGTGTGAGGCTGTGTCAGAGGTGCTGATGTGTGTGTGTGTGTGTGTGTGTGTGTGTGTGTGTGTGTGTGTGTGTGTGTGTGTGTGTGTGTGTATGCGTGTCGGAGGAGCTGTGCACACGTGTCTCACAGGTGCTGCAGCATTGTGTGAGGCTGTGTCAGAGGAGCTGAGTATGTGTGTGTGTGTGTGTGTGCGTGCGTGCGTGCGTGCGTGCGTGTGTGTGTGTGCGCGTGCGGTAGACTATACGCCTGCTGCATCTGCCTATAGAAAATGAAGTTGTAGCGTAGTTCTGGAGACAGGGTTTGTTCATTGTGATTGTAATGTGGGCAACTGCTGGGCGTCTGTGCTCTGTTCCAGTACGATCGATCGTATTACCGTATTTAAATTACATATTTGTTGTGTATGCTTTATTTAAAGATAGGAGAGGTGACCCAGCAGGAGGGGGAAAGAAGAAATGAACAGCAGGAAGGGGAGGAAATATCTGAGGGAGAAGAAATGACATGGTCTCCTCATCATAGTTATTCCAGAGGGCAATGAAGAGGAATAGGGGGACATGGAGATGGGTTTAATTTTTGCATCATTTAGAAAACACTAAGCAGTTGTGGTTAAAGGTTTTCATATTGAAGAATTTTGTACAAAATTACGATGATAAATTACAAAGAGTTGTATGTTACTTATCGTGACATTTGTTACATATTGGTATATAATGATAACTATATTTAATTTAAAAAAAAAGATTTAATTAATTAAAGTATCAGTGGTGTCTCTTGTGATTTTTTCAATGAAAAAATGTACCCTTTCTCAAAAACAGTTAAAGAAACACAGCTTTAGATATTTAAAAAAAAAAACATGTTTGATTAAATGTATGCATTTTGGATAACCATTTAAACATTTTCTAATTGTTCTATAATTAGTGGCCTCTTTTACTAAAAAAACAGCTGAAAACTAAATTATTACAAGTTGCTTTTATTTAAAACTTTTATGTTTTTCTTTGGTTTTAACCATTTTTATTAGTTTATTTTATGATCTTTATGTATTTTTCATTATATTTATTTGCTTGTAAGACTGTTGTGTTTTAATGTTTTTTTAATTTGTCTTTATGAACTTTATCTCCTTAATAGTCTTTTTATAGATCTTTTTATTAGTTTGGTTTTTGGTATTTTATCTTGTTTTAAATTTGATGATGTGTAAAAAGCACTTTGTGATTTTTTTTCTGTGAAAATTTACTACTTAACTAACTTGTGCACTGAAATCCCCCAGTAAACAATTGCATAACTTATTATTTTAATCTTTTAGTTTAAGGCAATTTAATTACATATTGACAATATATTAATATTCAAACCTAAATTTATTAGTTGTTTTTATACTTGTAAATTCTACTGATTCTGCTACACTTGTAAATTAAAAATACTAGAATACTACAGGACAAAGTTTTTGTCTAATAGCAAACATGTGTTTAAATATTTTATATATGACAATATTATAAACTCAGGATAACGATTGACATGTATTATTGTGACTGGCCTACATCTGTCTGCTTTTATTGTGACACTTTTAAATAGAGCATGATACACTGTTCAATATAATACAATGCTACAATTTTAAATGTATGTATCCTCTTTAAAATTATTTTAACATGCCTATCAGTCCCTAACTACAAACTTTCTGCAGATAAACTTGTGCACATCCCTCACAAGGCAAAAGCCATCCAGTACATTAGCAGCTCGCCTCACATTACAGCAATGAGCCCCACTTACCTGTCTGTTAACTTTTCTAGTTTTACAGGACATAAAATAAATAAATAAATAAATAACTGAAGTCTTGTCACTCCCTCTGAATAAATGAAGGCGGAGCAAGTCACAAGGTTTACTTTGTGTGTAACCACAGAACTGCCTGTCATTACTGAGAGGCACACGAAGTAACACTATTCAACATGGACAAGAGAATCATCTTTTTGATATTTTTTCTTGGATATAACCAAGCAACCTTGGCACAAGGTAAATATTCTCAACAAATAATATTTCTGCTGTCACTGAAATTTATGAAATCATGACAGGCAGTGAAAAAGTGTTTATAAGTGGCTAATGTGACAAAAGTAATTCAATTAATGCCTCGTGTTCTATAAAAAAAAAAAAAAACATTTTTTGAACTAATTTAAATATGCAGCCATGTTGCTGACTATTCATCATGGTTTATTTTACAAAGATAAAATTACATTAACATATATTCTTTTTTAGATTCTAAAGTACTTTATCTTTTAAAAGGATGTCAAAGTGACATGATAAGTTAAGTAATAACCCGAAGCATAGCTTATTTTACCTATCCCTAAATTAACTTCCACACTTACAATTTCTGTAATGAAATCAGAGCACAACTACATCCTCTAAGTACAACAACATCATAGTATGACAACACAAACAATTTACAACACCAGAGCATATTTACATTAAAGTCTTTCTCTTGTCTGTATCTGGTGAAAATCAATCCTTTGTATAATTATTTGGATTGCAAAATATGTATTCTTTGTTTGATTCTTTCTGTAATATTGTTCCATAAAATAACTCCACATATTGAAATGCACATACTCAAGTTTTGTTGAAGCATAATGTTGTTTCCTTCTCAGATTAAATCCCTCTTATCTTTCTGTGAGCAGACATTAAATATTATCAATCAGTGTTTTATTGACTCTATACATGAATAATGCTGTCCAAAATTCTAAAGTTCAAAATTCTAAATTCTAATTCTAAAATTATAAACAAGTTATTGGTATGTTCACAGTATCCAACATTGCTAATGCTAACCAGCTTCATGGCTAGCTTTTGTAGTGTACATAATTAATATAGGGTGGTTCTGTAGGTGTTTGCCCACACTTCACCACAGGAAGTTAGATATAGTATTATCAGTGAACAGTACAGTGTTTACAATGCTTTTTGATTCAAGAAGTTTTTTTTGCCTTTCCAAACACCATAATGCTTCATGCTACCTACATTTGAACATATTTTGTTTGAGGTTTCCAGAAGGGAGGTATAAGAATTACAGCTTAGAACATGAAAAACTATTCTATGTGCTTTTGATATCTCTTTCAGTTATTTTGGTCTCCACGGCAACAAGTCTAACCTCAACAACAACTGCAGCCCAAACAAACACATCTGCAGCCCCAACAACTGCAGCACCAACAACAAGAACTGCGGCCCCCACAACATCTACAGCCTCAACGAACACAACTGCAGCACAAAAAAACACAACTGCAGCCCCAACAACTGCAGCACAAACAACTGCACTACCAACAACTACTGTCCCCACAACAACTCTTGGCCCCACAAACACAACTGCAGCATCAACAAACACAACTGTGGCTCTCACAACAACAACAACAACAACCACTCTTGCTCCAGCAACAACTGTGGCCCTCACAACAACTCTTGCCCCATCAAACACAACTGCATCTTCAACAAACACAACTGTGGCCCCCACAACAACAACTACAGCCCCCACAACAGCAATTACAACCCCAACAAGCACAACTGTGGCCCCTGCATCAACAACAACACTTGCCCTAACTGTGGCCCCCACAACAACAACAACAAGTCTTGACCCAACAAACACAACTGCAGCCTTAACAAACACAACTGCTGTACCACTAACAACTGTGGCCCCCACAACAACAGCTACAGCCCCAACAAACACAACTGCAGCCCCCACAGCAAAAACAACTCTTGCACCAACAACTGCAGCCCCCACAACAACTACTCCCCCCACAAACACAAGTGCACAACCAACAAAAACAACTGCAGCCCCCACATCAACAACAACAACTTTTGCACCAACACCAACTACAGCCACAACAAACACAACTGTGGCCCCTGCATCAAGAACAACAACAACTCTTGCCCCAACAAACATAACTGCAGCCATAACAAACACAACTGCAACACCAACAACTGCAGCCCCCACAACAACTACAGTACCAACAGCTACTGTACCCATAACAACTCTTGGCCCCACAAACACAACTGCAGCATCAACAAGCACAACTGTGGCCCTCACAACAACAACAACAACTCTTGACCCAACCAACACAACTGCAGCCTTAACGAATACAATTGCAGCACCAACAACAAGAACTGTGGCCCCCAAAACAACAGCTACAGCCCCAACAAACACAACTGCAGCCCCCACAGCAACAACAACTCTTGCACCAACAACTGCAGCCCCCACAACAACTACTCCCCCCACAAACACAACTGCAGCCCCCACAACAACTACAGCCCCCACAAACACAACTGCAGCCCCCACAACAACTACTCCCCCCAGAAACACAACTGCAGCCCCCACAACAACTACTCCCCCCACAAACACAACTGCAGCCCCCACAACAACTGCAGTACCAACAACTACTGTCCCCACAACAACTCTTGGCCCCACAAACACAACTGCAGCATCAACAAACACAACTGTGGCTCTCACAACAACAACAACAACTCTTGCTCCAACAACAACTGTGGCCCTCACAACAACTCTTGCCCCATCAAACACAACTGCATCTTCAACAAACATGACTGTGGCCCCCACAACAACAACTACAGCCCCAACAAACACAACTGCAGCCTCAATAAACACAACTGTGGCCCCTGCATCAACAACTACACTTGTTCTAACTGTGGCCCCCACAACAACAACTCTTGACCCAACAAACACAACTGTAGCCTTAACAAACACAACTGCAGCACCAACAACAAGAACTGCAGCTTCAACTGCAGCTACTGTCCCCACAACAACTCTTGGCCCCACAAACACAACTGCAGCATCAACAAACACAACTGTGGCTCTCACAACAACAGCAACTCTTGCTCCAACAACAACTGTGGCCCTCACAACTCTTGCCCCATCAAACACAACTGCATCTTCAACAAACACAACTGTGGCCCCTGCATCAACAACAACAACACTTGCCCTAACTGTGGCCCCCACAACAACAACTGCAGCCCCCACAACAACTACTTCCCCCACAAACACAAGTGCACAACCAACAAACACAACAGCAGCCCCCACATCAACAACAACTCTTGCCCCAACAAACACAACTGTGGCCCCCGCATCAACAACTTATGCCCCAACAATAACTGCAGCCCCGACAACAACTACAGCCCTAACAAACACAACTGCAGCCTCAACAAGCACAACTGCATCCCCCACATCAACAGTAACTCTTGCCACAACAACTGTGGCCCCCACAACAACTCTTGCCCCACCAAACACATCTGCAGCCCAAACAAACACAACTGCATCCTTAGCAAGCACAGCTACAGCACCAACAACAACTGCAGCCACAGCAACAACTCTTGCCCCAACAAACACAACTGCAGCCCCCACAACAACTACAGCCCTAACAAACACAACTGCAGCCCCAACAAACACAAATGTGGCCCCTGCATCAAGAACAACAACAACTCTTGTCCCAACAATAACTGTGGCCCCCACAACAACTCTTGCTCCAACAAACACAACTGCAGCCCCAACAAACACAACTGCAGCCCTCACATCAACATCAACAACAACTCTTGCCCCAACAAACACAACTGTGGCCTTCACAATAACAACCCTTGCCCTAACAAACACAACTGCATCTCCAACAAACACAACTGCATCTCCAACAAACACAACTGCATCTCCAACAAATACTACTGCATCCCCCACATCAACAGTAACTCTTGCCACAACAGCAACTGTGGGCCCCACAACAACTCTTGCCCCCTCAAACACATCTGCAGCCCAAACAAACACAACTGCATCTTTAGCAAGCACAGCTGCAGCACCAACAACAACAACTGCAGCCACAGCAACAACGTTTGCCCCAACAAGTGTGTCCCTAACAAACACAACTGCAGCCACAACAAACACAGCTGTAGCCCCAACAAACACAACTGCAGCCCTCACATCAACAACAATTATTGCCCCAACAAGTGTATCCCTAACAAACACAACTGCAGCCCTCACATCAACAACAACAACTATTGCCCCAACAACTGCAGCCTTAACAAACACAACTGCAGCCACAACAAATACAACTGTGGCCCCTGCATCAAGAGCAACAACAACTCTTGCTCCAACAAACACAACTGCAGCCCCAACAAACACAACTGCAGCCCTCACATCAACAACAACAACAACTATTGCCCCAACAACTGCAGCCTTAACAAACACAACTGCAGCCACAACAAATACAACTGTGACTCTCAAAACAACAACCTTTGCTCCAACAACAACTGCGGCTTTTAAAACAACAACTCTTGCTCTAACAAATACAATTGCATCTTCAACAAACACAACGGCATCTTCAACAAACACAACTGCAACCCCCACAGCCACAACAGCACCAATAAAATCAACTTCAGCCCCAATGACAACTGAGATATCTTCAACAACCACAGCAACGTCACCATTGGGAACAACTCAGTCCTCATCCACCAAATTCTTCACTTCAGGAAGTACAACAGCACCAAATAAAGGTACATGATCACAAACAACTAAGGAGTTTTTTTGCATCATTGCTGTTACAGGTAATATGCCATGAAATGTTCCCTCTTATTGTCTTAGGGTCAAATTGACCCCAAAGGAATAAAATCTCCATAAACCCAAAACTAAGTAGTGCAAGGGTTAAACATGCAGAAATGATTGCCTTTTCTTTTTTGTTTATGTTACTGTAACTCAGACAAATAGCAAAAATAAGTATTGTATTCTTATATTATAGTTTATCTTGTTATAAAATATTTAAGTTTAAATAAATGATACTAGTTAGATAGCTAGTTTTTCAGAAACAAGTCTTGTTTTAGTCGATTTTAAAATGACCAAATGTATTGCTTTTAAATCCTTCCAGAGTACATAGCATTTCTACAGATAAATGTAAGGTCTGCTGGAGAGGTCAGCAATGGAACAGTGGTTGAGCTTCTTAAACAGGTATGTATAACTGATTTTATAGTTTACCTTCATTATATATAAATTAGAAAGAAATAATCCTTTTGTTGTTTGTTTTCTCCACTTTGATTTTTCATGACAAGATTCTCAACGGAACAGCCCACACAATCGATGTGCAAAACATTAAAAAGCTTAGAGGCAGCCCTTAGAAGGTTGTGTATACAGAAGTCATAACAGTTCAGGGAAGTGCTGTATTATTTTAGTGCATGAAGACATAGGGTCACCTTAGTCGTTTTTTAATAATATTTTAACAGATCAGGCCCTGTGATGGACTGGCGACCCGTCCATGGTGTCCCCCGCCTCTCGCCCCTTGGCCGCTGGAGATAGGCACCAGCTCCCCCAACCCTCTGTGGAGGATGAAGCGGTTACAGAAAATGGATGGATGGATGGATGGATTTTAACAGATCATTTCTGTCACTTCACAGTTAAGATTCCAGGCCTCTTATTATTTAGTTTTTAAAAAATAATGGAAAAAAAGTACTTGATTATATGTCATATTTCCCCAAAATGTGAAAACATACTGTTAGTATTTGGCTAAAAGTAATATTGTACTATTCCAAGGTAAAATTATATTACAGTAAATTAAACTTCTGTGAGGTTTTGGTAATTCCCATGCTGTGTTCCTGCAGAAGCAGTCTGGTTACCAGAAAACTAGAAAATCCTGTTTCTTGTTGATACCTGCCTTTCTTAACGTTTCAAGAATAAAACTGGTATCAACAGTCTCAGCCAGTGTTTCATGTTTATAGTTATGTTTATGTATTTGGCGGATGCTTCTATTCAAGCAACTTTCACATGATAATGTACCAAAGCAGTTACCATTTAGGCTAATAATTAACTACTTAGAGGGAAGAACATTCAGGCTCTGCCAGAGGTGACAGGGGTGAGAGTGGGGAAAGAATACAAGCATAGAGGGAAGTGCACAAAGAAAATACAGTAGATTAGGGGAAGGGAAGTTCAGGGTAGGTGCTAGTCCAGAAGAGTTTCATACCAAGTGTATGAGTAATTTTTCCTGAAGCAGGAAAATCAATGCACATAATGTACAATTAAATCTATTATATGTCACTTATTACTTGTAGAGACATGATTACTTTGTTCTGCTTTGAGCTTAATCATTAAAGTAAACTAGAGTCTAGATGTGTTGTGCAGACTGTATTGTTCTTTAAATCACTCGAATGTTGCAGCACAGATAGGAGATTCCTAGACATTGTGTGGTTAATTTGATGTGAAACTCACAGGAATGTACAAGCGAGACAGTAAAAATAAACTTTCTGATCTTAAACTTGGATCATTGTTTCTGATTTCTTTAAAAAACACACCGGTAATAATCAACATCTATCTCATCAATTTTAGATACCATATTTATTTGATTTATTTTTTAACAGCTTTATTTGGCACATTTTGAAAACAAACTCCTAAAAAAATGGGATGTTGTTTTTTTTTGCTGTCAATTCTCCCTTCTTAATTATTACCAATTGTTGTCTTTTTTGTTTTTTAGCTGAAAAGGATTCTGCATATGTTAAATGAGCAAATTTTAACTTTTTGGTATCACCCCCCAAAAAAAGATTTCCTGTAATATTCTCTGTCTTGTTTGGACGTTCTTGTTATAATTTGTAGGAATGGTGTTCCAATCTGTCTTTTTTAATTGTGTTGGTACTTTACACTCCAACACAAACAACAGGTTTTCATTTGACCATCAGCTTTGTCATTTTCTGGCTTACGTAAAAAAATCTCTGAATGCAAATTTGGCCTTTTTTTTAATAGACATTTTGACACTATATTCAATATTTCATTAAAACAGCACAATTAAAATATATTAGTTGTTGTTGGTTTAAAATGAGTTTTCTCCATAAGGTGGCCGGGCTCAGCCTTAGAGATAGGGTGAGGAGCTCGGACATTTGGGAGAGACTCGGAGTAGAGCCGCTGCTCCTGAATATTGAGAGGAGCCAGTTGCAGTGGTTCAGGCATCTGGATAGGATGCCTCCTGGACGCCTCCCAGGGGAGGTCTATCGGGCATGTCCTGCCGGCAGGAGGCCCCCGGGTCGATCCAGGACTTGTTGGAGAAAGTACATCTTCAATCTGACCTGGGAACACCTTGGGGTCCTGCCGGAGGAGCTGTTGGAGATGGCCGGGGAGAGGACGGTCTGGGACGCCCTAGTTGGGATGCTGCCCCCGCGACTCAGACCCGGATAAGCGGAGTAAGGTGAGGCGAGGCGAGGTTTAAAATGTTATTAAAGAATAAAACACTGACAGATTTGCCTGCCACCCTAAGACATGTTATCAGACTAGATTTGTAAGTCGTAAAATAGCATGTGAATGTGTGTTTATAATGTGCATGACTTGGGAATTTTATTGCAGTTATTTGGAATAGTTCACCAACTATTGTCTCTGCATGGGGTGGTGCCTTTTCCCGCTGGCGTATTGGGGTGTCTCGGGGGGCTGGGGCAGGGTGCTAGGGAGTCTGCCTGCTCTCCCCCTGGTGGCTGCCTGGTGGATCTGGGCCCCCTGGTGCAGTTGAACCTCTTCTTGGGATGGTTCGCCCCTGGGTCTGGGGTCTCCGGTTCCAGGCTGGATCTGCCCTGGATGGTCAGGTGCGGGCAGTGCCTGTGGGCCCCTTGTCACTGCCCCCCAGGGGCTCTATAGCTCTATGGTTGACCCACGTGGGGTGAGCCTCTGCGCTTCTCTGGGGGGAGTTTGCGGCTGCCCCTGCGGTGGTCTCCCTGGAGTGTCTGTGTCCTGGGTGGCCTCTGGATGCCTGGGGCCCAGACCTCCTCCATGGGCCTTGGGGGCGGGTCTGTTGCTCCTCGAACTTATTATTGAATATTGCTACAGAGAAACCTTACAAGCGTACATACACACACACAGGGTGTTCACATAAAGACAGGGCTGTGGTTGACACTGAACACACCTTGAATTAATCATTACCCTATACATTTGAAGGATATCATAACTGTTGTGTATTCATATGCTGTTTGTTGCTGTTGTATCTTTTCTCCCTGTTTTGTTTGTTTGTGCTTTATTTTCAGGTCTAGAAGTGGACTCTTCATGTCTCTTGTTCTCTTCTTTTTCTGTTTACTCTCTCCCCCATCCTTCTTTCTGTACCCTTCTTCTTTTCAGTCTCCGTGTCCATTGGGATTCAAATCAAACCAAAAAACAATTCTAATAAAGATTTCTAAAGATATATTTAAATATAAGTCAGGTGGAGCATTATAGCAGTGGCTGTAACGCCTCACCAGGAACAGCAACACTGTTGGGCTTGTTCCTGGCACTCAGACATCTATTCTGTTTGCTACACAGCCGGACAGGACACGGGGTTAAAAAATAAATAAATAAAGGTAATGTTCACCAATGATTCAAATACAAGAAAATAAAACGAAACTCAGAAGGAAACTGACCTTTCTGTGTCAGCAGTGGGGAATTTTGTAAACAGTCAAATATAATCAAGCATTTGATCTACAGCATTTTAAAAACTTGTTATAGTACGTTAGTCTTTTATTTTATTTTAAAAAATGTACATAACATGATTTCTATTATGTTTACATTTACTGTAAAAAATAATAAAACCTATCAAAGCAATCTTTTCCAGAAAAAGTCAGCATGCATGAAGTAAAGGATCCATTCATTCATTTTTCTGCAAGTCCATGGTCTTCTGCAAGGCTCTGCACCAACAGGTCCAGAGTCTCCACCTCTCCTCTTGGCAGAAAGAGCTCCAGAGAGCTAGCTGTAGTGTAGGGCAGTTGAATCTCTGATGAGTTTGTGTCCTGGAAAATTACTGTAATATACAATGAGACAAAAAATGTACAGATATTTACCTCCAGGTAAATGTCTGTTAACCTGAAAAAGCATTTGATTACTTTAACCATATTGCCTACAACTAAAATAAAACAAGAACTATGCTAAGTAAGAAACTAGTGCTGTCAGTGGAAGATTCAAATCAGGTAAGTGTTACTGGTACCAGACCTTGGGGAAATCTGAACCAGTAGTATGTAGCACACATGTGTAGCCAGTACATTGTATACATACTGTGCAATACCTGTATCACAGAAAAGAGACTAGCTTTAGCGTGTTGCCCAGGCCAGAGCTTGTTGATTCTGAGCTGTGCATGCACAGAGCTTGCAGCTAGACTCTCCCTTTCAGACCCACAGTGGTGCAAGTCTGCCATCTACTGATACAAAGTTGCATGCACCTCATGTAAAAGAAATGAAAGAAAAGTTGAAAATAGTTCACAACTAAAACAAAAGTAAAGGAGGGTATCCATCCATCCATTTTCTGTAGCCGCTTATTCCTCCACAGAGGGTCGCGGGGGAGCTGGTGCCTATCTCCAGCGGTCAAGGGGCGAGAGGCGGGGGACGCCCTGGACGGGTCGCCAGTCCATCGCAGGGCCACACAGAGACGAATGAGACAAACAACTAGGGCTGAAACGATTCTTCGAGTACCTCGAATAATTCGAGTACAAAAAAGCCTCGAGGCAAATTCTCTGCCTCGAGGCTTCGTTTAATTCATATTTAATTAATTCATGGCATTGCAATCGCCCGGGGGTCATGTTACACCCGGACCGAAATAAGTGGCGCACATACACACTGCACTGAATGCACACGCAAGTAGCGAATGTAACTTATCTTAAGCCATGGTGGACAACTAGACCGTACTATTACTACTAGTACTAGACCGGCACAGACTGAAAGATGTCGGTAGGTACCGGTAGCGAAAAAACACGGTGCCGACTTTGGTACTGAGATGCTTCATTTAACCGCCTGCGCAGCTACAAGGGTGGAGACACAGGTGAGACGGAGGAGCAGAGAGCCCCTCCCCTCCCTGTCAAAACACCGTAGCGAGTTGCGGGTTAAAAATTCCGAAAAACTCTAAAGTTTCGCCGCATTTTGGAAAGGTAAAGAGGAACAGAGCAAAATGAAACATATGCTATGAGATTTGTGCCGCAAAAAACAGGCATTCCAGCAATTAGTCAAAGCCACGCATCGCGTATGGAATTAACTTGCTGCTGCAACCATGATATCTATGGCTGCAGCACTTTCACTTCAGTCCGACTGAAAAAAGGTGTGTGAGGGGAAGACAGTGACATAACAGAAAGTTCCGAGGTAAGCAATAAATACCAGTAATAATAGTAAATGCACTTATATGCCACAAAACCATGGTTTATATCTATTTTTTATTTAAAAAATGTTTAATACTTTGTTATTTTCTCTCAGATTTATACATTGTACATGTAATTTATACATACATATATATTTATATACATATATATTTATATGTATGTATATTTATATATACACATACATACATGTAATTTATTAGAGTACTCGATTAATCGAAAAAAGATTCGATAGAGTACTCGATTACAAAAATATTCGATAGCTGCAGCCCTACAAACAACCACACACCCACTCACACCTAAGGACAATTTACCAGCCCAATTAGCCTGACAGTCATGTCTTTGGACTGTGGGAGGAAACCGGAGTACCCGGAGAAAACCCACGCATGCACGGGGAGAACATGCAAACTCCACGCAGAGAGGCCGCAGAGCCGGGACGCAAACCCACGACCTCCTTGCTGCGAGGCAACAGTGCTAACCAGCTGCGCCACCATGCAGCCAAAGGAGGGTATTGTTTCAATAAAATTTTACATGCAACCATCTCCACCTACATAAACAAAATATACCTTTTGATTATTAATCTTCTTACTGGAATTACTTGGGGCGGCATTAGCTCAGTTGGTAGAGTGGCTGGTCTGGCAACCGGAGGGTCACCAGTTCAATCCCCAGCTCCAGCTGGGTTAGATTGTTGTTGTGTCCTTGGGCAAGACACTTCACCCAACTTACCTACTGGTGGTGGTCAGAGGGTCCTGGAGGGCGCCGGTGCATGGCAGCCCCCGCCTCTGTCAGAGTGTCCGAGGGCAGCTGAGACTACAACGTAGTTTATCACCACCAGTGTGTGAGTGTGAATGGGTGAGTGACTGTTCGTGTTGTACAGCGCTTTGGGGTGTTCTGCACTGTAGAAAGCGCTCTATAAATACAAGCCATTTACCATTACATTCAGTAGAGACACAACACAATTATTGTTGGATTATAATGTTGTCAAAGGTTGATTACTTCAGCTTTTTTGTTATTCCATGTCAGCTTTAATGTGCTCTACCTATTTGGTTTTGAACTGTTTGACATCAACTCTAGACCAACAACTTTGTCTGCAAAAATCACACAGTGTGAATCAGCCTTTAGGAACGGATCTCTCAAGTTTAGTAAAGGTCAGTCAGGGTTTGTAGTTCTAAGTACCAGGAAATTAAATGAAAAAACTAATTATTGAATGTGCAGAGCCTATGAATTATTTGACCTGCAGCTCAACCAGAGCATCTTTTCTACACGGGCTCTACTAAACTGAGTTTTGAAAATAAACAAGGTTTTAAAAAATCAGGGAAAAGGGCAAGTTAGATAATAACATAATTACTTTAATTATGTTATTTTCTTATATTAATAGGAGCTAATAACATATTAAACTATTCTTGGCTATTTTGCATAAAAATGCAAAGAACATTTTATTGCTTTTTCCTTCATGGTGCAGACAGTATAAGTCATTATAATACAAAGTAAAATATAAAAAGTGTTTAAATAACAGTATATCTTATATTGATTTGATGCACTTACACCAGGCAGGATTATCAGATCATTTTAATTATTTACAAACTGGATACTTTTATGAAATTAATATAATAATACTCCCTTATTTAAAACTGCATCTAAGCTTATTCAAAGATTTACCTGTTGAAATACAATATTATATTATCAAAAATAACTATTAAAAAGCACTGCATGCTCACATTGTTATGTTTCAGTGACATACAGTATATCAAAATACTTGTAGAAGTATTTCATTAGACCCCCCCCACCCCAATCCTTTAAAAAAAAAAATCTGTATAGCACTTTGAGCTGCCCCTGGCATGAATAGTGCTTTATAAATAAAATTTGATTTGATTTGTTAACAGATGACATAATTTGCTGTGTTGAATTCCCCATCAAGATGAAAAGAAGAAAATAAATATCCATGTATACTATCAGGTAAGTTACAGATTTAGGTATTTGAGGAACAATTTTGATAAATCTGGGAATTTTTCTATAACACAATCTTTACTTGTGTTTAGTAGAAAAATAAGATCAGCCATTTGTCAAATCTTGCACAATATTATATACATTGTTTATACGTTCTTTTTTTCAGACATGTATATTTTTGTGTATAAGTATACATGTCTGAAAAAAAGAACGTATAAACAATTTTGAAAAAGAAGACATAATGAACACAGTAAAGTAATATTATATACAGTCATTAGAATTAAAAAAACTTTGTATATTTATGATTTAATTAAATAACCATCAATAATCCTTAAGGCGGCCCTGCGATGGACTGGCGACCCGTCCAGGGTGTCCCCCGCCTCTCGCCCCTTGACCGCTGGAGATAGGCACCAGCTCCCCCCGCGACCCTCTGTGGAGGAATAAGCGGCTACAGAAAATGGATGGATGGATGGATAATCCTTAAGGCAGCATTTCTCACCTGGTCTGACTTCGGGACTCACCACCCACCCCTTAATAACAAGCTACAACCTGAATTGAGGAAAATTTTTACTCAAATAAATGAACAAATCTCAGATCTATTTGAAAAAATGGTGCAGTTTGCACCTGAAAGAGTAGAGTATGACAGTATGGTGACCGAGAAGTAGATTCAAAGAGACTCTAAATATGTAGCCCTAAATAAGAACCCACTCTCTGAATATCACTACATCCTGTTAAACTATTTAATTACTCATTCAAGCATCTTGGGGCATATTGTTGCTGTCAGGCAAAAACCTTGAATCTCCAAAGACTGAACTTTTCAGGTAATGAAAAAAAGTGTTTCCTTTACAAATCAGAAAGAATGTTACAACACAAGCTCTTCTTAGCTCATGTTCCCTGGATCAGAAATGTCTCATAAAGTCACACCTGCCTTTTATCATTATCATATGCAGGTCTTCTTCTATGGTGTAAAACAGTGGGTGCCAAATAGCGTTACAGGGTATTATCGCAACCTACTGTTAAGAAATGTGAATACATGACATTCCTCTTTTTACTTAACATTTTAATCCAAGGGAAAGGCTTGCAACCGGACCTGGAAATGGGTCAATGACACATATGGGTTAATGACATAGGTCCAGCAATTTGTTTCAAATATGTAAACATTTTTGTTTTTGGTGGATTTGAAGTGAAATCAAAGTTAAAAGTTGCAAAAAAGGACAATCATAAAGTAAACTCTCCTGGGTAGACAAAGCTCAACAGGGGAGCATTTCTCGACACAACACCGGGTCTCAGAATACACTGTAACACCGGCCCTGCATCCGGGTGACCGCACTGCGCAAACTCAGACCCCGCTGCAGTTCGCTGCGTTTCCGTAGCCAGTTCGCTACCCGCTGAGCGCTGGCTGGTGAGGCAGCTCGCGGAAACGATTGATCCCAAACGAATAACGTTAAAGCTCGCCTCTTAAATGGCGAATTAACACAGCAATAGGAAAGGACTCGCTAAATCAATGTTCTTGTCGGGGTTGCTTTAGGAGAGTGCGCTGGCAACACCCTCCGTAACATGTGAGATGTATTCAGAAAGGTTTTAACTGTGCGTTTATTTCGGCTAAACCAGCTAGCAGCTACCCCTCTCAATCCAATTAATGGTAGCTCGCTTGATTGTTTCTTGCTTCCCCCTCCTCAAGCGTCGCGTCTGTAACAGAGGAAAATGAAGAAGTTTAACATTAGGAAGGTGTTGGACGGCTTGACAGCGGCGTCCTCCTCCTCCGCTTCTGCTCAGCCGGGTACTCCCAGGGAAAACGATGTTGTCCAGGAGACTCTCCAGTCGGAGCATTTCCAGCTCTGTAAGGTAGGTCCCCGGTAACGGCGAACCCTGACGGGCTGTGTGTCAGATGACAGCTGCGTGACCAAACATGCAGCTTGTTGTCATCTGTATCAGCACGGCTCAGTGGGTGGAAAGATAACGGAGGGTCTAGACAGCGCCAGAAACATTACGTTTAGGTGTAAAGTGTATGCTTCCACTTACTGTATTTGTACCCAGCATTCCTTGCATTTAGCTTGTTTCTCCTCTTAATCATTGTTGTAAATTGTCATAATCAATTCAGATTTGTAAGAATAATTTGATGCAGGTTTTTATTATTAAGTATAGGATTGCTGAGTTACTTGATGAAACCATTTAAATTCTGAGTATTGTGAACAAAGTTAGTTTTTTTGTTTTTTCCTGATCATTTAGATGCATTTTAGTTGTAAACTAGTGTGTTTCACACTAAAAACGCTAACCGGTTTAAATTTTTCCTATTTAATCCAGCCTGTTAATCCAGCCTGCAGCCCCTCAGTGTTTACATTGTAAATACATTACATGGGGATAGCTTCCTCAGCTTTATTTAAAGGAAAATGCATAAACAATTTCTTCAAATCCCAACCTCACACCTCAACTTGCAAGATTTCCTCTAGCTATTATCTTTGTTTTGGAGCGGTTCGGCCAGCCCACCAGCTTCTCCCTCAGTCGGAATCAGAGTGGGTCAGTTCCCCAGGTTACAGGGCCATCGTGGCATCACCTGTTACGTAATCCCTCTGCAAGCTGCACACACAGACATCACGGATGGCTGAGCAAGGTTTTCAACCTGAAAGAATCGAGTTATAGATGTTTGATGGTGATAACATTTTGATGGCTGGGCTGTTGCAAAATCCCAACTGCAAACCCACATGCTTTGATTGTGACCCCACGCACATGACAGGCAATTTTTAGAAACTAATGTTTATGTTTTATTTAATTTGTTTGGCTAATGAAGCCAGTTTTCCACATTGATGGATTACATTTCTTGAGGATCACAATTTTTTCCCCACTAATGCCAGCTTGACTCCATAGAAGATGATAGATTAGCTGACTGGATGTCTTATTATAAATTGTGCTCTCTCCTGCAGACTGTGCGTCATGGCTTTCCATATCAACCATCCTCCATGGCTTTTGACCCCGTACAGAAAATCTTGGCTATCGGGACTCAGACTGGAGCCTTGAGACTGTATCCTTTTCTTTTGCATGCAAAAAAAGAGGACTGCACAAGGAAAGCAAAGCTTCAGTGATTCTTGTGATAAAATTTGACACCTGTGCATCTTTTTTTCCACACATATACACACACACAGAACAGCAGCATACAGACCAGAGGAATGTCTAACTCCTTGCGAGTCATCTTAAAAGCAAGTTGCCATTCAACATTTCATACGTGAGCGGGAATTCACCCAGAGAGGGACTTGTTTCACCTTCTGTCATTTCATGCAATAAAAAAAAGATCCGTGCCACTCTGAAGGATGTTGGTAGGCACATGCGAGGTTGTGTTGCTTTGCAGCCAGCAGCTTCCATCTCCTGGAGCAGCCAGGCTCATTAGTGGTATCTCTACAGTTGCATGAACAGCCCCTTCACCATATGCTGAGGAGCCAACCTCATCAACTGTGCTGCCCATTCAGTGCCAGGATGCCACTTCATACGTGCTGTAAACACGCACAATCAAGCTGTCACAGCGCTGTGTGCCCCTGAAGCAATTAAGAGACAGTTTTTGTTTGTGTTTAAGGGTTTGATTTGATTTTACAGTGAACCACACAAAAATACCCTGCCTCAGGCTTTAAGAGTACCACACTCCATGTGACTGTCTGGTATCCTGCGTGTCCTCGGGGTTGGATCTGTGTGGTGTTTCCCCTTTGTGCTGATATCCTACTCGGGATGCCCCATCTGCTTTGTTTAGATATTCATTAGAAGTGGCCCCCTTCCTCGTCTTTATCCACTCATCAGATTAACAGAGTGTTTTGCTTTCGCATGGCAACTCCCAGAGAACACACACACGGCCTCCATGTATCTCTAATGTGCAAGGTGAAGCTGATGGGATTACTGTCACTCAGGCAATTGGTCCATTTATCAAACGACGAGCTGTATCGATCCGCCTCGTTGCCCCTGGAGTTTGGAAACGCTGGCGCAGCTCAGAAGACTTGAACTCAGTGAGGTATCTACAAGCAATAAATGTCTGCTTTTACAAGATCTGTCTCTGCTACAGTGTTTTAATCAGCGTGTTACTGTAGACAGTTTCCTGCTTCTTCCACACTTGTTTTGGCCATGTGGTCAGTGGAGACCATTTAGAACTTTACAAAACTGGATTTCTTTTTTCTAGCATGCTTTTTGAATGGATTGTGCAGAATGGAGTTTTTCTGCATGCTGTTGCAGGTGACTGGTCACACTAGAAGTCAGAAGGTTGGCAATGTGATCAGCTCAATATCTCACTGCTTCCTGCTTTTTTTTTTTTTTTTATCATCAGGCTTTTTGGAAAAAAACAGTGCCTTGGATGTATTAGTTAGCATGATAAATATAACTTCCTGCCCAGGTGATCGTCTTTAGGCTTCTTGAGGGAAGCTGCTGATGTTAAAAAGCTGTGGTCGGCTACAGAGGATTACTAAAGGGGATGTGTTGATGAGGGGGGTGACTTTAGTGTGTGATGTCTTAAGACTGTCAGACAAAAACAACACTATTTTGCAAGTTCACACAGTTCATTGTTAGCACTTTGTTTCTACAGTGTGAGTTTTACTATTTTTAATATGTCTGAGTCATTTTTGTTGGATATTACTTACAGAGTTCAGGATTGAGAGTATACATTTAAAATTGGATTAACCTATTCTCTTCTTCTAGAGTGACAAATAAAAATAATACTTGAACCTATTGACCCCTGTATTATGAAGAATGACGTGAACCTCTTTTATAGTTGCCAGATTAGAGCCTGGAAGACTTTGGACAAGTGATTCTCTGCTCTTTTCTTTCTCCACCATCAACACAACAAATTAGGGAATGTGCTTTGGAAGAATGCCATTCCAATCCTCCATTGAAGGCTGAAAGTCTTAGAATCAAACCAATCCCATGGAGAATTCAAGCTGTACTGGCAGCAGATGGAGGCCTAACACTTTACTTTTGGACTCCATTGAGGATTTTCTTTTAATTTGTCACCACTCTGTGTAGCTGATGTTTTGAAACTGCCTGTGTTGTGTAACAGTGTATCCTCAACTTCTCCATTTTACAATTGTGGACGACAAAAAGGCAGACGAACACAGCACAGTATTTATTAATATTCTGGTGGTTGACCTATTGATTACTCGGACTGTATCAGCATTAATCTAAGATTTATGGCAGATTATTTAAATCAAACCACGTGACTGGATTTTATTATTACTGGTTGTATTGTTTGGTTTTTAATCACTTTTTGACCAAGGTTTAAGATGTCCATCCATCCATTTTCTGTAGCCGCTTATTCCTCCACAGAGGGTCGCGGGGGGAGCTGGTGCCTATCTCCAGCGGTCAAGGGGCGAGAGGCGGGGGACACCCTGGACGGGTCGCCAGTCCATCGCAGGGCCACACAGAGACGAACGAGACAAACAACCACACACCCACTCACACCTAAGGACAATTTACCAGCCCAATTAGCCTGACAGTCATGTCTTTGGACTGTGGGAGGAAACCGGAGTACCCGGAGGAAACCCACGCACGCACGGGGAGAACATGCAAACTCCACGCAGAGAGGCCGCAGAGCCGGGACGCGAACCCACGACCTCCTTGCTGCGAGGCAACAGTGCTAACCAACTGCGCCACCATGCAGCCGGTTTAAGATGTAAAAAACTTTATATTTGATCCTTGGTCTAAATAGGCTCAATGTCGGGCATTTTCATGGTGCTCTGTATAAATTGCCCAAAATGGGCATGGAAATATTCATGATTTCAAAAATACTTTAAATTAATGTGGTGATTTTTTTCCCCTCACAATCAAGCAGCCCTACTTTCACAAGATATAAAATAAGGTCACAAATAAAACTTGCGGTAAACTGTAGAAACTAAGTAGTAAGACGCATATTTTACTTAGAAGCTCACAGCAGTGATAGAATCTAGGTTAGAGGTTTGTCTTCGCAATTTCCTGCTAGCCCAAAACGTAGCATTGCTCAGCAGCACTATTAGCCTAGATTGCAACAAGAGCATTTTGTGTGTAACAGTGAGCAGGGAGTAACCGTGTGTTTAATGTGATGAGGCTGTTAAAATGATCCTTATTTATTCTTGAGCACAAGGTATGAAATGGACAGAACAGATCTTACTTCTCTATTGTGCGGTTTCCAGGAAAATGCTGACCAAGGTTGTTAAGACCTGTGACTGGACTGAAAGGTCACAGGGTCAGTAGAGTTCTGCTGCCAGCAGCCCTCAGCTGGTGCCGCCTTAAAGTCTAAAAGTCAGTCAGTGTTTGCCTCGGCGCTCATGCAGATGTTTTGTCTGCTGCAGAGTCTGCTCTGATGCCATCTCCTGTTACTCCACCTTAGTTTGTTTAAGGAGCTGAAGGATTGTTTGATCACAGCTCGGTTAATCCTGCTTAGACTTTTTTTAAACTGTTGCAGTTCAAAAATGGACACAGATGGTGAACATGACTGCCTTTCTTGCAGTATTTCTTTGGAATAACTACAGTAACATAACTTTTTTTTATTTTGCAAAAATTCTGACAGTCTAGAGCATTTTTTGTATGATTAGATCTCATGCTGCTTCCTTTGTGTGTGTGTGTGCACGCTGGTGCACACTTTGTAAAAGCTGTCAAGGTTATCTTACTCTCCTTTAGTTCCTAATCTTAATAAACACGAGCTGAAAATGTATTATTCTTATTATTTTTAAAGATATCCGTTTCTTCTTCCTTCTTTTTTGAGGGGAAAAAGCTTCTTTAAATTTGTCAACAGAAGCCACCTCTGCTTCTGCAGGACTTTCTCAGACTGATATTTATATTTTCCCTGACTGAACCAACTGCTAGCTTTGGTCGTGCCGGTGTGGAATGCTACTGTCAGCACGAGAGCGGTGCTGCTGTCATCCAGCTCCAGTTCCTCATCAACGAGGTGTGTTATCTCCTCTTCCTTGTGGTCTTGTTTGATTTTCTCTCCTTTTGACTCAGTCCATCTACTCCTCCCTTGCATCGCCCATCTGGCTTGTTGGCAGCAGTTAATGTAAACATTGGTGCATCCTCCACATTCCACGAATCAATAATGATCCATAAAGTGTGTTTTTAATGCATAAATTCATGCCACGTGGCATTTTCTGAACTTTAATAACCCCATCCTTCTCCACAGGGGGCGCTGGTGAGTGCCTTAGCTGATGACAGCATCCACCTGTGGAACCTGAGGCAAAAAATCCCAGCTATCCTGCATTCTCTCAAGTTTAATCGGGAGAGGTAGGGAGACGTTTTCCTTTCGGTGTTTACAGTAAGATGCGTCTGTCACTCTGAGATGTGTGAACAACATTTGGAAGCTGCACCCACAGCTGCCCACATGTTTCACAGTGTACAATGGCATGGCTTGTTGTTACTGGTATTCTTTTGTGCTGCAACGGTTTTTATTTTTTCCTTTTGATTATCTTCCCAAATGGGAAATTAGAAGTTTGTAGTGCATGTTTTCAACGTATGTCATCACACTTAATCAAACTGCGCATGCATGGAGGCTTATCTCTAAATTTTGCAGGTTTTCATCATTTTTTTCGTAACATCTTCAGATTTTTAAGCTCATTGTTTTGCTTTTGAGCCAGTAGCCACTCCATTGTTTTTCCAGATGTTTTTGGCACATGGTTTGCAACATTAAAAAGACAAAACCAAAAGCAGTCATAGAACGACAATAAGGTTTATGATCCAATAAATAGGGTCCAGTGCTAAAACATAGCTAGAACTCGTTCGCATGAGATCTTTCTGGCTCCGGCACAAACAAACCAAAGCTCTCACACCACTGTTGAGCCAGAGCAAAGAACCTAGTCAGGAGCTGGAGGCGGGCTTAAGGAGGCCAGTGACCTATGAAAATGTTTTCTTGTTTAAGAGCTCTGATTTAGTTTAATTTAAGACAAAATACTTAGCATTAGCATGAATATAAACTCAAATTAGCAGAATAACCGAGCACATTGTCTCTCATCTTCCTGCAGTTTGTGGGTTTTTTAATCACCAACCTAGTACTTAAAGTGAGCCAGAACAGCTGCCTTTATTTTGCAGTGGAATACATAAATACTCTTTGAAACACTAAATATTTGCTGTCTCTTAATATCATTAGATGGAGTTTATGGATTCTGCTTCAAATGTGTGAATTTCCCATTTGCAGTGGCATTCACAAATATATTGACGATTATGTTCAAAACCACTGACTGTTATTTAAAACAGTCTTTATAAATTAGGTAATATTCTGACATCTGTTTGCAAGAATAACGAGACAAACCCTGTGATCTGTGTAGGCAAACTGTCTCCCTACACTGTGATCCTCTACAGAGGGAAGATCAAACATTTACTGGATGAGACGTTTTAAGTGATGTAATGTGTTTCTGAGTTGGCTCTCTGGACTGGAAAACCAAACGGGTTCTTAACTTTTTAAGGGACCAGTTGAAAACCAGCCCTGGTCTAGCACTGGAACCTGTTTGGTGGAAAAATCCGACAAGTGCAGTTTAACCAAAGATGCCCAGAACATTTTGAAATCTTTTTCTCCCCTGATTCAGTTGTATTTCTGAGACCTATGAATTAAACGTTTTAAATACAACGGGGGAATAAAATGTAGTGACTACCAGACCAATTTAGAAATGTTCAGAATTCTAAGTTTAACCCTGAAAGATCTAGGTAGTCTTAAACTCACTACTTCTCCAATAGAACTATTTAGTCCCTGATTAGTGGTTTAAATGAAAAAGGCTGATAGAAAGACCTCCTAAAATACCATTGGTTCTGTAAAAGGTTCTTGTGGTCAAACATATCTAAGAATACCTTTGAAATGTATTTGTTTTCTGACAGTTGTAGTTTTAAAATATTACAGATTAGATATCACCAGAAATATCTTCAATGTGTAGACAGCCAGTCAAAATCATCGCCATGGAAAATGTTCTACCATGTAAAACTGTGGAGAAAAGACAGCAGCACTTATTCTGTTGTTCCTCCCCACCGAGTTATAAATAGTCTGGCTTCATTAGTGTGACATAGTGCAAGGCCTTTGTAATTAAATCCCAGTCATTCACCGCTCCCTCCAGTTGGACCATCATGATTAGGGACAAGGGGGGCTCTTTGATGGGCCTGAGTCATGAGATAATGAAAAGCCTGGTGGTGATGCATCCTGATCTCTTGCAGAATCACATACTGCCACCTGCCCTTCCAGAGCAAATGGCTGTACATCGGCTCAGAACGAGGAAACATCCACATCGTCAACGTGGAGTCCTTCACTCTCTCAGGCTACGTTATTATGTGGAACAAAGCCATCGAATTGTGAGTCTGTATTTCACAACTTTCCCTCTCTCTCCCCCTTTCTTCACTAGTCATTTGCATATCTGCTTTGTGCAGTTGTGTAGCAGACACTCAACCAGGAAACTCTGAAAATGCAAAGGAATGTGAAAGCCCGTGTGTTGGTTGATATTGTGTCCTGAAAGCTGATAACCCTGCAGCTCAGTGTGAAGGCGGCATGGAGGTGGTGATTGTGCCTCGCCAGGACTTTGCTGTTGAGTGTTCTGGAGTTGTTTGCTGTCTGATTTAACAGAATTTCTTTGATATAAAGTTCTCACTTGATCACCAGTATCTCTTGTGTGTCACCCACTTTCTAACGTAAACACCAGACTTTAGGATCACAAGGAACTTTTATTGTCTTTCCAGTCTAATTGTTGACAGCATGCAAGTAAAAGTTGATCTTTTGAAACACCTGCATCGAATAATAATGAAGATAAGCTTCCAATAGTTTTTGAAAAAACCCTGTGCCATAAGAAGTTCTTTTCAAGTAATTTTCCCAGTGCACCCTCAAGTGAGCTAAAAGACTGTGACTGACAGCTGCAATGGGCACTAGAGATGGAAGTGTGTGTGTGCGTGCGTGCGTGCGTGCGTGTGTGCGTGCGTGCGTGCGTGCGTGCGTGCGTGCGTGCGTGGTCAAATCTTGAAAATATTGTGAAACATCACAAGGTCTACCATGACCTGGTAGCTCTCAGAATAGGTGTTAGGATGACTCTTAGTTACCACATCAAATTTCAACCCAACATCTTTAAATTGAGTTATAGCTTTTCTTAGGTTTTTCTAAGGTCAGTTGACCATGATGTTTATCTTATAATTGGATTGATTCCTAAAGTTAATCAGATGTAAGATGTATTGATTACTTTCAGAGAGTTTAATTAAAATCATTCCAGTGGTTTATAGGATACTTTTCTACCAGACGTGGTTAACTCCAACAGTTATCGCCAAAGTTTGAGCAAATATTTCCCTCAATGTGGAGTTCAAAGTGTTCGGGGTGACTCTCAGCTACTATGACATCAAACTTTTGCTCAGTTTTTGTAAAGTTGACCGAATTGCAGCTGTTTTATTGTATTCTGAGTGTGGTGGCCATCTTGAATTGGGTTGCCTCCAAAAGTTGCTCTATTGTTGATGTACATCCAATGAAGACTTGCTGAGAGTTTCCTTAAAATCTGTCTAGTAGTCACTCATTAGATGCTTTGCTGATACCACAGACAAATGAACACTCATAAACATCATTGCCTGCCTACTTGAGTGTTGGATCTGAATTATATAGCTGTTTTAAGTAGGAAACTAATGGTAACAAGTGGTGTGTGCAGGCTTACGGTGTATACAAACTTCTTCACAACATCTACCCTAGTAGGATAAAACTTGAGGTAGGCGTATCATTGTTGCAGGCTTCAATCAGGAGATGACATCATGAAAAACCAGCACTGTTTTTAGTAAATGGAGACAAAACTAAAGGCAAAAACACCTACAGGCAAACAGCAACTGAAGAAGGCCTGACGAGTCATTTTAATGGAAGAAATGTGATCATTTGGTTCAAGATTTTAGGCTTCAAACGATTATCATCAAAGTGTTAAAAACATTTGATTGTTTTTTATGATCTGCACTTCTGTCACAGCTTAAATGCTTCTTTGGAATCTTTTTTTTTGGTGACTTTTGGAGGCAAAATGACAAAAACAGTGTTCTTATAAACCTGACTGCACCTGCATACCTTTATTTATCATGCCATAGGCTTGTTTATACTGAAGCCTCATTATGTGAGGTGACTGGAGTTCATCTTCTTGTGCGTTTTCTGCTTTTCACTCACTGTGACATCTCTGGCTATATTGACTCATCAGCAGCAATGAGATCATTAGCCGCTAGAGCCAGACCATACTCAGCGACAGGCAGCGACACTTTCTTTAGGCCACATCTTCACTTCCTCTGTGCCCCTCGCTCTGTTGCCTTGGCGATCCTGTCACCACACACACTATAATCTCTCATAGCCCCTGTGCTCTCACTCTTATTGTTTGTCTCAAAGGTTGTCTCCTGTCTGTAGTGCACCAGTTTTTACATCCTAAATTGATTGGTTTCTTTTGAATGTATTTACATACATTTATTGAAAGGCAGAAATATTAAGGCCCTTGTTTTATTTTAATTTTGGAAATGTTATTCCTAAACATCATTAGTCTTACGTGCTCTTTAAAACACAATGTTTTTCAGTCAGACTATATCTTATATTTGACTGACAATGATGCTGGTCCACTCACTCTAAATATTCTCAAATTACCTCAAAACTTTAATTCAGATTTTTAGAAATGGGTTTCTATGTAAAGATTATGACCAATTAATCTTACCTGTTATAGATAGCACTTTGAACAACCTTGGTTAAGAAGGCTGCTGGTTCAGGACTAACGACAATTTTTGCTGACTTAAAACAGCTTCAATTTTTTTACATTTCCTAGCAGTTCATTTAAGTATTTTGTTAGTTACGGTATTTATACCTGCTTTCAGTTTCACAACACATGGTTATACTGGCAGAAGTATTATATTTCTGCTGAAAGATCCTCAGACTGAACTGGAAGCCCTGGCTACAGCTGGATGTGCTTGCAAATGAACCACAAAGTACTCAAGTTATGTTGTTTGGTGTCCACGTCATGTGTAGTATATTTACTTTTAAGTATATGCAAATAGTCAGTAGTTGGGAGGAGTTCTTCTTGGAGGATGTTTAGGTGCCATTCTTTATTCATAGTTGTGTTTTTGAGGCTAAACTGTAGGTAAGTCTATTGGCTGAGAAACAACCTCACGTATCAATGATCTCAAGATGTTTTACTGTTGGCAGGACACAGGACAGGAGTGATAAGAGTGCTCACCTCTTCTTCTCCAGATAATCCTTTTTCCAGATGCTCCAAACAATCAGGAGGAGATGATTCATCAGAGAAAATGACTTTTACCCCAGTTCTTGCAGTCAGCAGAGATGTCAGTCTCCCTGATAGTGTTTTTGTAGAGAAGTAGCTTCTTTGCTGCCTTTCTTGACATCAGGCGGTCTTCCTAAAGTCTTCTCCTCACTGCCTGCTGCCATTCCTGATCACGTTCTGTTGAGGGGGTCCTCTGATCCTACAGCTGGATCAACATTGGGAAGCGGTCCTGGTGCTGCTGGACTTTTGTAGTCATCCTTAAACCTGAGATAGATTTTTGGGGATGAAGTTCAATTTCATAATTAATTGTAACTCATCTGTTCACTTTTCAAAACATTCTGGAGTTTATGTGAAATAACCTCATAAAAACGGAGGCAATAAACTTTGTGATGATGAACGTTTGTGTCATTCTCAGAATATTTGGCTTCAGCTGTACTGTTCATGTGAGCTGCTTTGTGATTTTATCAAGCCGTCAATCTGGTTCAATCTAATCTCCATTTCTCCAAAGTGAGGTTGTTTCTATATCTGCTAAAGTTTCTGTATGAATTGTTTGTAACTTTTCCACAGAAACCAACTTTAAAAGACCTGAATTATCCCTTTAAGCCGTCTTATCTTCTCTGTCACAGATCCACCAAGACGCATCCTGGACCTGTTGTGCACATCAGTGATAACCCCATGGATGAAGGCAAGGTAACTGATACCTTCACTGCTACAAGAAGACCCAAGGCTGTTAACTAAATGTTTCCTTTTTTCTTCTGTGGCTTATTAAAACTTTTTAAAACATCAGTTATATTTATGGCTTTCTCATCAAAATAAAGAATGTTTTACTTCCTGAAACCCCAAAAATGGAATAAACATCAGGAACGAAAGAAAAAAAGTTTGTCAACATACAAGGATACACTAGTTGCTGAATACTGTGTGAGGCCCCCTTTGTTCATGGACTTTGGAGTGTTTTTAAGGTGTATCAGGCCACAGGTATTAAGGAGGCTAATAAAATGTAAGCTCAAGGCACAACAGGTCAGCTAGACAACTCTTTCATAGTTATTAAACATCGTCTTTACAATAATTTGTTTACTTTGCCTTTTAGTGAATTTGTTTTCGAGCAAAAAACTCACCAGAGAAAAACAAATGTCTGAGTACTTCTTTGCTTCTTTGTCTATTTTCCTGACTGCCAGCCAATGACTGTCTTACTAAAAACATAAAAGAAGTCACTGATAAAATAAAAAGTGAATAAATCCATCTGTGGAGCATGCAGGACAGTGATGGTTAAAGGCTCGGTAACTCCCTGCTGTGTTTCTTGTTTTTGCAGCTTCTGATTGGATTCGAGTGCGGGGTAGTGGTGTTGTGGGATTTAAAGTCCAAGAAGGCTGACTACCGCTACAATTATGATGAGGTGAGGTGTCATTTTCTTTTCAACCAGTCCACATGAGGGAACCGGTAAAGCACGTTCGTCCTGGTCAAATCAGAGATGGCATAGCAAAACCTGAAATACCAGCTTTTCTGACATCCCCCCTCTTTTTTTTCATACACAATTTCTTTCTGAATATGAATTATGTAAGCAGGTGGGGAATCACGGTGGTAATAACATGCTTTAGATGATGTTCAGAATGACAACCTCACGGATATGCTGCTGTGACTCACAGGCGATCCACTCGGTGGCTTGGCACCATGAGGGGAAACAGTTTGTTTGCAGCCACTCTGACGGCACTTTGACCACATGGAATGTACGAGTCCCCGCCAAGCCCACACAGATCATCACGCCACACGGTAGGAGCTGTCCCATTAGACTAAAGAAAACGTCCATACGTCTCATTTAAAAACCACTCCTGGGGACAAATCTGTTCACAAACACGCACTCTTAAACACATCGCACCTACCCACACTGATATACATACAAACACACACACACACACTAACATGTATAAGCACATCAATGCATAAATATAGGAGTACACACACACAAAACATGGCGCAAATAACACACGCACAAAAAAGAGAAAATATAGTCCCCTTCAATCTTGAAAATAAGACTTTTATAAAAACCTGAACAAAACTGCTCTGCAACTGAACACCTTTGTTTTTGCCCTTTGACCTTCCACAGGAAAACAGCCTAAGGATGGAAGAAAGCCAGAGCCATGCAAGCCTATCCTGAAAGTGGAGTACAAAACTACAAGAGCTGGGTAAGTGCGATCGCATCGAGTTCCCACCCATCCTGTGTTGTAGCTTACTCACATCTGAATCCAGCTCCTTTCCTGTTGTTCTGCACAAACCAGTCAGGTCCATGTTGTTGACTGCATCCTGATGCAGAAGGGAAGCTGGACAGATGCTTATTTATATGTCATCTCAAGCTTCATGTTAATCATGTTTAGATCACTGTAATTGGACCTGGTGTTGTGTGAAGGGAAACTTATTATCTCAAGGTCACAAAGTAAAAGAAAGAAAGTTTCCTGTAAAAATATGTCAAAAATGATCACTTTCACTCAAACTGATCTAATTGTTTCATTTTTTTTCTTCAGGTATTTGAGGCCAGGGATTAATTAGTTGTCATGATTAAAAAGTAGGCCCCTCTCTTCACAGATTCTCGTGAAATTGGGCCAAATGTTCTCTAGTGAAAGTACAACAGTAAATTCTGGTTTCATCCTTCACCCATTTATTACTAACTGGATGAAGCTGCTGCAATATTTACTCCTATTTCAATGTAATTTAGCAAGTAATTAAACAAAGTGTGTGTGTGTGTGTGTGTGTGTGCGTGCGTGTGTGTGCGTGCGTGTGCGTGCGCGTGCGCTGAACCCAGGGATCCTTTCATGGTCCTGTCTGGTGGTCTGTCGTACGACACAGTGGGGAGGAGAGCCTGTTTGACTGTGATGCATGGGAAGAGCACTGCCGTCCTGGAGATGGACTATCCCATTGTAGATTTCCTCACGCTCTGTGAAACTCCTTATCCAAATGGTGAGAAGATTAACCATAGACAGGCCTAGCTTATTGTCATGTGATAAATCAGTGAAGAGATGTTTCAGATGTTCATATTGTGTTGTTTTATTCACCAGACTTTCAGGAGCCTTATGCTGTGGTGGTTCTCCTCGAGAAGGATCTAGTTGTAATAGACCTGGGACAGATTGGGTAATTATTCCAATTTTATTTTCTACGTTCAACAAATTATGTGGGTTTTTATTAAAAAGCACAATATTAAAATAAGTGTAAATTTTAAATATATACATTGGTTATCAAATGTAGATAATGGCCAAACTTTTAGGGCTGCAGTGAATAGTCTTCAACTGTAATTAGTCAGTGTCAGGAGTTTTATTCACCATCATTTTTATACATTTAGCTTAATTTTCTTAAAGGTCCTATATTATGCAAAGTTCACTAAAGATCTTTTAAGAGTCATATCAGTCCCAAAGACTGTGTCTGAGATGCAAAAGTGCTAAAATATTTTCACAGTTTTCATTTCCTGATTCTCATTTTTGGGAAAATGTGTTTTGAGCCAATGCTAAAACGGGTGGTTTCTAAATCTTTTCCCTGCTGACGTCAAGAAGGGAAAAGACCACTCCTCTCTAGAGGACAGAGCCAATCACGAGCACCTTTGTCTCCCTGAGCCCACCCCGCCCTTTAAAAACAACGGGAGCGCTCATCCTCGCAAACGTTGGCAAACAGTCATGGTGAAGCTACGATCAAAGCACAGCAGTTTCTTTGTAGATGATTGATCAACGAGCACAAGTCTTTTTTACTCCCTTCATCTGAGACCCTGAAGGGGTGGAAGAACAACAGCTGAATTTATATTAAGGGCCAATTTGACCAATGCAGAGCGTTTACATGTTATTGAGATGTAAAAGAAATGAAAGTGAGGAAAATGTGAAGTTTTCATATCCAGTATCATCTTTGGAATATAGTCCAGAATAATATAGCAATTAAGTGTTTTTGCTAATGCCATGCTGACATCTAATATCTTTTTTTTACCACATAGTACATTTAATTGCATTGATAATGTTAATAGCTAGATAAAGGATCTTTTATTCAACCAAATGTATTAAATATTAGACATAATTTATGATGAAATACAAACGGGGCAGAAATTTGCCTTTTTAAAAAATTATTTCCTGTTCATTCTCTTGTCTAACAAAAGGCCACGATGTGGACATATTACACATTCAAGTTTAATATTAAGGCTTTTTCACTTCTAAATACATAAATATTAGGTGCATTATTTCATTTCTTCATACCACAACTAGCTTTTTATCCTGATAATTTATACTATGATATACAACATTTTATTTGATGTTATATAAATAAAATTTGATTGTGGAAAATAGGTGAAAATAACTACGAAATAGCTGGATTCTAATTTTTGGGGGAAAAACGCAAGTTTGAAATAATTGATCGTTTAATAAATTAGTTGATAGAATAATTAATATAAAAATAGCCATAATTAAAACTATGCATATTTCTTAATCCTTTACTTATTTATACATCAAATTTTTGTATTCATTCATTCATTCCAGCAATCAGGCAACAATGGATATAAAACAGTCATAAATTGTCAAAAATATATTGGAGCCAAAAACTGTATAGAAAGTTGAATAAAGAGCTTCTGTCTACTTCCATTGTAGAAAAGTGAAGCCATAACATCCTGTTTACAGATGCTGTCATGTTATAATTTTGAAGCCAAAGTCTGAAATCTCAGGATGTAGGTCTTAATGTCCCACCTACAAACCTGCACAGAATCCTAAAGCATCAAATAGCTCATTACAATATTTATAATAAATAATAAAGCAAACAGCAGGAAACTACGTGAATCAATAGAAATTAGCATGTGGAAGAAATTATTTGAGGTGTATTTTTAGTTTTTTTTCCCATTGCTGGGTTTCACTCACGTGACCCGGAATTTGCAAATGGGGGCAGGAAGTGTTTTTCGCCACAACAAAACACAGCGCGATGGATGACAGAGGCTGTACTAAGGCTTTAAATGGGCTGGCACAGACGCGATATTGCAAAAAAAATGCATCTTTGTTTAGGTTATGACCCATTTAGTTTAAAAAAAAATCAGACTACAGTCTTGAGGATTTACCCAGCGTTGAAGCAATTGACATAAACTATCTCGTACTGCCATTTTTCTAAGTAAATGTTCACTAAAATACTAGAAAATGACATTTGGTAAACCCTTATCTGTTAGAAAGTGATCGCTGCTAACTCTAGCACTGTCTGCGCCTCTTGTTTTTAGCCGGAGATTACTGATCCACTTCTGCGTCTTCTTTCAGTACGTTTTTTAAAATTAAGTCCTTTGTGGCACAAGACTTTCGGGACACGAAAAAAACGTTTGTCTTTCTCCCGATTAGAGTGGTTGCAACAATCGTAGACTGCACAGAATTTGGGCATTTTGAAGCAGAGTCAGCAGAGACAATAGGGTTCTTTGCAGCGGCGGTTACTTCCTGACCCCCATCTGCATTTGGTGACGCCAACACTACGTCATGTGAAACCAGCAATAGGTTTACATGGAGGGGTGGGGCTTAAAACAGATACTGCAGCCAGCCACTAAGCGGCGGTCATTGTGTTTTATCTTCAACAACGTTACATTTGAGTGCTCTGTTTATATTCAGTCTATGATTGGACCATGAAGCTGTTACTGAGTCATAGAGTCACTTATGACAAATATTCACAAACTGTGTGTGATCATGCGTTCTATTTCCAAGTGTAATCAGGGCTCTTTGTCGTGACAGGTACCCGATATTTGAGAGTCCGTATCCTCTAACCATCCACGAGTCACCAGTGACCTGCTGTGAGTATTTTGCCGACTGCCCCTCTGAACTTATTCCTGCACTTTACTCCGTCGGCAGCCGGCAAAAGCGACAAGGTTTCAGCAAGAAGGTAAATGACTCTCTTTTGTTCTTCCTCCTCAAAATGTAGTTTACATGTAAAACATTTGGTCTTGGAGCCATTGTGTCTAACCTAAAAGCAATAAGAGAGAATAAAAGAGAAGCTTGTGGCAGATACAGCCACTAAACTTGTTATAAAGACAGAACCAGAAGATTACTTTCATAATTTAATTCAGCTTTAATTTTACAGGAGTGGCCTATTAGTGGTGGAAACTGGGGCCAAGGCACACAGAGTTACCCAGAAATCATCATTACAGGGTCTGTATTTATTGAATAATAAAACAAAGTGTTATTAATATTTGAATTTTATTCACATTCTTATCATTTCTGTTACAATTCTTCTGTAAAAATAGACACGCTGATGGGTCGATCAAATTTTGGGATGCTTCTGCATGTGAGAACTTTTTCTTTTTTGTTAAAGCTTTTTGTACATTTGATTAAAGATTAGGGTGATATATTATGGTTACTCATCCTGCCTCCCTGTGTTTTCTGGTTTTTGAAGTAATGCTTCAAGTGCTGTACAAGCTGAAGACTGCCAAGGTGTTTGAGAGGGCTCGCGGTGGTAAGGAGGAGAAGCCCAACACAGACATAGTGGACGAAGACCCGTTTGCCATCCAAACCCTGTCCTGGTGTCCTGAGAGCAGGATGCTGTGTGTGGCTGGAGTCTCTGCTCACGTTATCATCTACAGGTTTAGCAAACAAGAAGTAACCACTGAAGTCATTCAGGTAGGCAAAAAATAATAAATCACAATACTGACACAAATAGTTTCTTTTTTCCCACCAAGTCCAGAATAAAAAGAAATTATAAACCTGAAAAATCACAAATACTACTGATCTTTCTCCTGACTGTTATGATACTTGGAATTCTATAGAGCACAGGTGGCAAACTCAAATTTGCAGGGGATCAAAATTAAACATTTGGTCCAAATTGAGGGTCAACTAAGCTGTTTTGGTCAAATCTACCAAAATCACAACATCTCACACCATCTGTTAGCACTTAAAGCACTTCAGCTACAACCAGCCCAAATGTTGGCTCAATGTCTACAGAGTTGTTACAGGTGCTTGAGATCCTTTAATGCTTAAATGTTAACATGATATATTTAGATCCTGTCTTTTGAAAGTGATTTGATCCTTAATAAAGCACAGTAATATTCAGTGGTTCCCAAAGTTTTTCTTCTTGCCTCCCTTGATTTTACACATTTATTTCTCTTATCATGTTTATTTATTTATGCTAATCATGTAGAATGCTGGAAAATCTTGAAACTTCTTCTTGAAAATGCTTAAAAAGTGCTTGAATAATGTCTTAGAACACTGCATCAGTAACACTGACAGGTGTAGCTGTTTTTGTTGCTTTTATAACTAATTTGAAAAAACTACAGTTGGTTTGTTTCACTAAGGCAGAATGATCAGCTGTTACATTAACAGGGTTCTTATGAGTCTAATTGTGATTTTTCCTAAATCGTGAAAATGCTTGAATTTTCTATTAAAGTGCTTGAAACTAAATAAAATTGGTTATAGCACAATAGCTATTGCTTTGATGGGACAAAGAGGTTAAGTAGTATTTATCATTTATGTATATTTAAGTCATTTCCAGTGTGCTTGAATTTGATTTTGGGAAAGATGTAGGAACCCTAAATGAAAGGGTTTGGGGAAATGTAGCAGCTTTTCATGAAGAGGAAAGTAAAATTCTCCCATCTAAGTGTGCGTCTCCTCCTTTCCTCCATCAGCTCCTTGAGGTGAGGATGCAGTGTGACTTTAATGGTGTCGACTCCCCCGATCCAGGAGGGGAGCAGACCCCCACCCTCCCAACCTCTGCAGCTTCCTGCAGCCCTCAGGAGTCTGAGCCTCCTGTTCATCCCTCCACAGGCAGCAACTCCTCTGAAGGACCCCGAGACAATTTACCATGCCTACAGTAAGGCCATTTTGCTTGATTTTTTTTTTTTTTTTCAAAAAATTATTATTTAAGGAGTTTTTGACAGTGTGCAGAAAGCTCAGATAAAAGCTGGTGTCTTGAAACAAAATGTCAATCAATTTACTTCCTGCAGAGTTTTGCACATGCATGGTGGAAAGAAAACTCTTTATACAGAATAAAAATACCCAAATCTTACAAAATATGAAAACGTTTCATCAGTAGAAGGTAGAAGAGGAATAACTAAATGATTTTGTCGTCAGTGTCTTCACCCACAGGTTGATCATTTATGAGTGCGACCTGCTGTCTCATCCTGTCATGTGTTTGATGCAGGGTGCGGAGCTCCCCGCTGAAGCAGTCTCCGGGCTACCAGGTGGAGCTGGTGATCCAGCTGGTGTGGGTGAGCGGGGAGCCACCTCAGCAGATCACCAGCCTGGCAGTCAACTCCTCCTACGGCCTGTGAGTCTTGATATTTTGACACAAGATCACATCTCTGTGTGCCCACACTTGTCTTCGTAGCGGTTGTTATTGCTGCGTTTGAGCTAAATTCGAGTGAGTCAGAAAACCTTAATCACATCCTGTCTTAAAGGAGAAAGCTAAAATTGACCAACTGTTAATGGAGGCTGTCTGAATGTGGAGTTCTTCTACAACCTCATACCTTCTGTCTCTCAGTGTGGTGTTTGGAAACTGTAATGGTCTGGCTGTGGTGGACTACCTCCAGAAAACCCTGCTGCTCAACATGGGCACTTCAGAGCTGTACAGCCCGTCCGACCCGTGCCAGAGGCAGCCTCGCTCTCCCCGCAAACCCCGCCAGCCCTCTGGAGGTCAGCTGCACTCCACCAATTACACCTCTGTCTCATTTCCTCCTGGTCTGTCCCTTGCTGAGAGCTGCAGCAGTACTGTTCCTGGTGCTCCGGCTGCCATTAATCTCCCTGAAAAACACTCAGTGCTCTATTCATTTGCAGCAGCCCTGATATCCGTTTGGGATGCTGAACTCTATCAGGCTGTTAAAGGTGGGTTGTGGAGGCAGAGCTGACACTTTGGCAGCTGCCCCGACTTCACACCATAAGTGCCGCCCCCTGCAGTAGCTTCTCTCTCTCAACAGGGGGCATCACTTACAGATTCTCCATCTGTTGAGTAGGACAGTGCAAAGACAGCGTAGTGCACGTTTTAGTAATCCATGCAGAAAGGATGCCTCATCAGAACTCTGCTCTAAAATTATTTAAAGAAAAACAGATTATGGGCACTAGTGTACACTGCTTATGTGCACCCCTGATTATAGATTAAAAAATAAACAGCTCAGGTGAAGGGTAAATTCTGAGATTAATGTCATTTACTAACATGCAAAATGTGGATATTCTCTGATGTTAGAAAGTCTGAAGCCAGTTTTTCTCTGGGCTGTGAGTGTTGGTGACACATCACTCAAAAGGCCTCGCTTTTGTGTCGCTGCCATTTTTAACATTTAAAAAAACCAGTCTCATAAGAGCATCTGGAACCAGTCTCAAACCTTTCTCCATTTAGTCTCCATGTGTTAGAACTGAGAAAGATGTTACACAAATTTGGGACAGGTTGGCATCTAATTGAGTGCAAATTGTGAACTAATTGAGACATAATTAAAAAACTTTGTGACTGAACTGTGACAAAACAATTTTAGCAGCTGTTGCTAATTGTTTGCAATTATGTCATACGCCCTATATGACCCAGTGATATGCAAAACCTGTCATCAAAGTGTCAAATGTACCAATTCAGGGCGATTTTAACTGGAAATTTCAATTTTTTTTTGTTGCAAATTTGTTTCTCTAGTCATCAGTCTCAGCCCAGTGGGATACTGAGTTTAATTTTGCAAGAAAGAAATCCAACTTTCCTTTATTAAAGACAAACATTTGAGAGAATAAAGCTGTTTACGTTCTCTAATGCTGTAAATTCATAGATTTGCAGTAAAATAATCAGTACTTCCAGGATAATCAATGGGAGTTCTTCAAAATTAGAGTTGTGTACCATTACATAGAGGACTTCTGTATTTTCTCCAAAATGTAACTGGTAAATTCATAGAAAAAAACTTTAAAAAAGAAATATATAACTTGCGTTAAAAAAAAGAAGACCATGTAATGATCACCTGGTTCAGCACTTGGCGTAACACATGCCTGTGACAGTCAGCCCTCATGTGGTTTTGAAGCATTAAAATATTTAAAAATAAATCAATGTCAACATTGGAAAACAAGCCCTTTTATTCTACATGTGTTTTTCATAAATTTTGTAGGGTTTTTCTCATCAAACAACTTACACCTCAGAAGTTATCCCCATGTCCTTGTTGTAAATGTAAGACTTTAATCTAAGAGAAATTTATGAGTTGAAGTCCATACGTTTTTTATAGTTTCTATTAAATTTAAGGTTTCAATCCTCAAAGTTTTGACATTGTTTGCAAATTTATGAAATTGCAATGTCTGAGAATAGCATTGTTTGTCTTATAAATTGATTACTTTAATCATGAAAATTTAGACTATTTTCTTACAAATTCCTAATTTTTCAACACCATAAGTATGCATTTTCCCTCTCTAATATATGACATTAATCTTGAACTTTCTGAGATGTGTCTCTCCCTCGAGCTCCGTTTATTTTTTATATCCTAAATCCCTAACAGGCTGTAACGTGCTTCAGCTTGTTGTTGTTTTTCCCTCCTTCCTTACCTAATCATCCTGTCACTCACTGATATATTTATTGTTTTTGGTCTCAGTTGCCTGTTGCTAAGTTGAGAATTCCACATTTAACTTTATTTTTTGCCACGAAAAGACCGTTATTTATTTATTGAAACTTGCATAAACACAATCCAATAATAGATGAGTTTATTTTACTATTTTAACAGTTACAAATTCTGCAGCAAGCGACTGAGACTCGATTATACATTTTTTTTGTATTTTTTCTTTTGAATTCACACTTCCAGTCATTTTTCTGTCTCACTGTTTTCACTCTTGGTCTCTCTCTCTGTGATGTGATAAAGATGTTCCAACTGGAACGTCTTACATGTCCAGACTCTCTAGCTTATATTCTCAGTCCGTGAAAAAACTGCACTCATCTCATTTCAGTAAGTCCTGTTGTGTCAGGTTTTATTCTCCTTGCCACATTATTATTGTTCTGTTGGACGTTTTTTTTTTTTTTTAAATCGTGTGCTCATTAAGATGCACTCCCACAGCAGTCCCCCCCTCCCCTCCTCCCTCTAACCTCCAAAGCTCACGACTGACTTTTCAGCGGTGAAGTGGGAGGAACGTTTCTGTCTGGAGGGCACTTAAACAAAATCCAGTTGTGTATCTTTCAACCCTGCTTCCTGTGTTATTAGACAAACAGCACTGGCACATAAAATCACAAGGATTTACATTAGATTACTGATAGTTTTAGTAACATAGATCAGTAGCTATTCTTTCCATTTTCCAATTAGGTAACCCTTTATAAGCTGCATTAGATGTAGTGGAAAAAACCAGCTTTTAGAGTCGCTGCTATATTTTAAATGACATTGTCTGTGGCTCCTGTAGGATTTTGTGATCCCAACGACGGGTCGAACAACTCAGAGGAGCGCTGCAAATCACCTACTTCAGGTAAGCCTTTGTGCGGTCATCTCCACCAAATTTAGTTTTACTTCTAAATCCACTTTTTATAAAACGCTGCGGTTTCACGTAGGATCTCCCTCACCCTGCAATTCAGACGATGAGCGAAAACACAACTTCATAGAGAAGGGTACTGTATTGTTAAAATGCATGTGCCCCTTCAGTTTGAGTGATTTTTACAGAATGGTTGAAGACATCTGATTTGTGTTGTTTTTAAACCTGATTTTACAGTGAAGTTCAAAAGCAGACGCTTTTCCAAGACGGTTGCCAATGACTTTGGTAGTGTATCTTCCACGTGTTTTCCTTTCTGCTCTGAATGATGGTGCTCTAACCATGCTGTGTCTTGATTGTCTGCCAGTCTGTGTACATTGTGCCAGTTCAAGAAAGATTTGCATTCAAAAAACAGGGTTTTTACTAATCAAATAGGGTTTAATGATTCAAAGGCATGGCAGGATGTCTGTTGAACCTCAGATTTTCTATGCGCCTAATTTTTTATTCTCTTTTGAACAAACACAACTATGTGTAGAATATTATTTGTATATGTGACTCAATCCTGTAGATAAAAGCATAGAAAATCTGCTTCCTGCCTCAGTATTTGCAGCACTAACCACTCGAATGTTTAACTGAATTCCCTTTGATTCTTGACTCGTGCTGTACTTCTGATTCCAGGGCTTCAGTTCAATGTAATCTGTTGACTATCCGCTCATTATTTCTTCCTCTCTCCACCTACTCTTTTTGCATAACGATGCTCACTGAATTATAATGATCTTATTCCTCAACTGCCTCTTGCTTTGTTTGACAGTCCAGGGTCCTCTGTGATGCTTCTCTGCCTCGTTTATATTCTCAGTCGCTCAGAGGATGGTTATAAACTGCAACAGGCAACTTTTGGGGATTACTGTGTTTTAGAATGGCAACGTTCCTAGTAGAAACCAGTGACTAGGATCAATCAGAATCAGATTTTAAAAAATGTTTTAAATCTACTCATTGACTCAGAGCTTTAACTGGATGCTCTGTATTTACTTCCTCTACAGTTGTCCTTCAGTTGGTATAACCCCTCTTGGTATATTTCTAATCAATGACTGTATGCTGGTTTATGTGGGCAGTTGGGGAAACATCTTTTTTTTTTAGTCATTATTATTTTCTTTAAAAAAGAGGGTATTTGTTTCTGTTGCAGCCAAGATGTCACGGAAAATTAGCATGTCTTCTGAGCAAAAGCCGGAGCTGGGTAAGCCAAAACTAATGACTTTCATTTAGGAATTTTGATTATCTTTTTTTCAGGTCTTGGTTTTTCCTTCAGATGAGTTGTTTTATGTTTTTAAAGGGATATCTTGGCCATTCTGAAGTTTGTTTCTGTGTAAGAGTTATAAATTACCGTCTTACCCGTTATGGACCTGGTTAAGAACCCTTCTATTTCGCAGCGCTCCTTTACAGCGCTTCGCAACGAGAAGTGAAGCTTACAATGAGCCGCTTGGCTCATTCTGCAGCTTTTAGGTGTGTGATCACAGGCCGCGCGATCTGTACCACAACAACACTCGTCCGCCAAGGAGTGCTGACGCAGAAGAAACTGTTACCCATGCATGATATCTAGTTCACATACATACCTGTGTACCACTTATGTGTACCCCTGGATTCATAATCCAGCCAGTGAGTTCTGGGTCTGTTCCCAGTGAGTTCTGGGTCTGTTCCCAGTGAGTTCTGGGTCTGTTCCCAGTGAGTTCTGGGTCTGTTCCCAGTGAGTTCTGGGTCTGTTCCCAGTGAGTTCTGGGTCTGTTCCCAGTGAATTCTGGGTCTGTTCCCAGTGAATTCTGGGTCTGTTCCCAGTGAATTCTGGGTCTGTTCCCAGTGAGTTCTGGGTCTGTTCCCAGTGAGTTCTGGGTCTGTTCCCAGTGAGTTCTGGGTCTGTTCCCAGTGAGTTCTGGGTCTGTTCCCAGTGAGTTCTGGGTCTGTTCCCAGTGAGTTCTGGGTCTGTTCCCAGTGAGTTCTGGGTCTGTTCCCAGTGACTCCTTTCAATGAGAAGAAGCGAGGAAGTTTATTTCAGCTGCTTGTATTTGGGATCTCATTCTTTTGGTCCTGATCCACATCTCATAGGGGGAGAGTTGGAACATAGATATAATTTGAGCCTTTGACTCACTTCCTTTATCATGACAGAACAAAGTGTTCTCATGACTTCTGTTGTAGCCCTGAGCCACTGGTCCATTTCTCCCTCCATCCTACCACTGCTCATGAACAAGACATGATATTTAAACCTCTCTGCTGGAGGAAACACCTACCCCAACCTCAGAGGAATAATTCCATGTTTCTCCAGAAAAGAACCACAGCCTCAGACTTGGAGGATTTAACTCTCATCCCGGTCGCTTCCCATTCAGCTCACCTTGAGACCACAGCTGCCTGTTTCATGTTATTCTTTAAAACCATGACCATGGTCGGGATGAAGACTTGTGAACATAGTCTACTTACAACATCCTGTCAGTCAAAGAACCCTCAGATGGAACAAGGTCTTCAGATACACACATTTGTGTTTCCTGGTTTCTGGTGGTCGTTTACCTTTGTATTTCTTGGTTTTCACCTGTCTGGTAAATCAGTGTAAAGGGGTTCACTCGTATTCTGACAGTGAAGGTGTCTCTTCATGATGGCTGTAGTTCACAATTCTTTCAAAATAAAACCACAATGGCAGAATTGCTGGATCACTGAGTTTTTTTGGCAGGTGTTGTGCAGAAAAATGCGCCCCTGCTTTTAAAAGCATCACCACAGTGGTTGGGAAACTACTTGGTGTGCATTACCACCACCTAGTGGTCATGTTAGTGTTACTACCAGGTGCTGGAGTGTCATAAGATGTAAACTCTTGTTTCTCCAAAGTGATGCTGTAGGAAGCTATCTCCAACAGGTAGGATTGGTATTTATTTATAACTTTCACACAGAAACACTCTTTCAAGTGACCAAAATATTTCTTCAGATCTGCTAAATAAATGCTTATTATGAATTTCTTAGTGTTTATCAGTACGTTTTGTGTGAATTTTTACTGCAAGCTGAGATGAATGCTGTCTGTGTTTGCACTGGGTGCAGATAATAGGTCCCGGCAGAGGCGCTCTGTGACATGTAAGAATCGCATTTGTTATTTGAAAGATGAGAAGAAGCAGCACATCAGTAGAATTAAGTCAGATCCCAACCACTGTGAGTGGACCAGCCTTGGTCTTGCTTTGGCTGAAGTAGGATAACTCGTACTAACCCCCACTACAAGGGCTTTTATTCTGAAATTGGTTCACATGTGACACTAATCCTCTCACAATGACTGTTTCCTTCTTTTTGAGGAAATTCTTCATGCTTGAATGCATCCAGCAGTAAAGTCTTGCTTTTCTTGTTTACAGGGCGTTTTTTCTCACATGATGGGTGATGTGTTAGTGTTTCTCCTCTGTGCCAGAGTTGATTTTCTGTGAGAATTCCCCGTTAGCTTTTAAAATACAGTAAAACGTTTGTTTTAGCTTCAGATATTCCAGCTATGAGGCAGGACTAAACCTTTCTGCTGGAAATAGCAGTTATTTCTTCTGAGTACCTGTTGTACTACATGCATATTTTACAGTATTGACATTGAGAATGTTGTTGGGTTTAGAAAAACAAGTAGATACTCTTGAAACCAAACATATCTCAGTGTCAAACAGCCTTGTGGTGTTCTTTGGACAGTGGGTGGGTTTGTTTTCTGCCTGGTTATTTTCATCGATGGTTCAGTTGTGAGGTGTGCTCGGCTGAGGACGTGGCTCTAACCTGTTAACTGGGTTTCCTGTTTGCTTTGTCACATGATAAATTGCTTTCTCAGTCATTTTCTTGGTTTTTTTTTTTGTCCTCAATTTTGCTGTCCAGATGCCAAGGATAACGCGTTCACCCGCTCGCGGAGTTCGAGTGTAACCAGCATAGACCGAGAATCTCGAGAGGCCATCTCTTCTTTTTACTTCTGTGAGAGTTTTCCCAGGAAGTCGGACAGCCTGGTCAGCCCCTGTCTGTTAGTGGGGACCACCCAGGGCTCTGTGATGATGCTGGCTCTCAGTCTGCCACCAGGAGGGGACCAAAGGCTGCAGCAGCCGGTCAGCTTCGCCTCTTGTGGTAAGAAGTTGAACTGATCTGATGTTTACAAAATCATTTTAAGTTCATGAACAAAAAAAAATAATCTTCAAATCTTGACAAAACATGTTCCAATTCAAATCCAGTTGCAGTACAGTCTGATTCAGTAGATTATACAATTTAGTAAAAACTTGTTTATTTAAGGACTTTACATTGAATACATAACACAATCCCCCATCCTGAGTAAGCACAAGGCGACAGTGGAAAGAAATGACATCGTTTTAACAGGAAGAAACCTCCATCAGAACCAGGCTAAGCAGCTTTCTGCTTCATCCAGCCGGATTTAGGGAAAAGAGGAAGTGATCTGTGACCACATACGTTCATACCTCAGTACAATGTAGTGGAATTTGACCCATCTCTGAGGAGCAGAGGGCAGGAGCCAGTTGGGCTTTCAGTATCTTGCCCAAGGATACTTATAAAAAGCACATAATCTGTGTTATACATGGAGAAAGTTTATATGTGTATATAAAATATATGTTTATAAATCAGAATAAAACATTCAGAACCATAGTGGACTCTGTTAGAGGCCCAGATCCTGTGGTTTCCAAACAAGCCCAAATCGTCAGCCTTCCTCCACCGTTGTCGACTGTGAGATCTCTGCTGATACGCTGCTCTGGATTTTAGTTTTAAATGGAGCCAAACGAGTTTTAATTGTTCAACGGATAAACGTGTTGCCTTCTTACATTGTTTTACTTAAATGTCAAACTTAAAAGCACATCTTAGGTGAGTTAAATAAATACATTTCCTGTCTCAGGACGTGGCCTGAAGCTTGAAATTAAATGCAACTCTGTCAGATCTTGGATTCAAAATAAAATATAAAAATAAGCTCTATTATTGTTTTCGTTACATTGTCTTTAGTGATTCTGAAACTGTTTAATCTACATTTTCAGGCACCCTGGTCAGACTTAAAGGAGGCATTTTGACTATGGCCCTCCTTGATGCTACTGGAACTCTGCTGCCCCCTTCCTATGAACCATGGTACGACCCAAATGCCTCAGATGAAGAGAAAGAGAAAGGCCGGAGGCGCAGGCCAGCCTCCCCCCCCTCATCCCAGGAAGGTCAAGACGTTCAGTTTGCTGTTCTGTGTTCAGAGAAGCAGGCCAAGGTGGTGGCCATGCCCTCTCACACCTGCATCTACAAACACAACATCACTGAGACGTCGTTCGTGCTGAGAGCTGATGTGGTGCTGGTGGCCGGGGTGTACTGCATCACCTGTTTCTGTGCTAATGGACACATTATGACCCTCAGGTATTTTCACCTTCCGTCTCTGATGAAACCACTTTAAATAGCACGTGTTAGAATGTAGTAGCCAGAGCTGTATTTAGCGTTAGGACTGATCAGTTTGTTGTTTGTATGGTCCCAGTTTGCCCAGTCTACGGCCTCTGCTGGATGTGAACTACCTGCCTCTGACAGACATGCGGATAGCAAGAACGTTTTGCTTTTCTAACCTGGGTCAGGCTCTGTACCTCACCTCCCCCACTGAGATCCAGAGGATCACCTACAGCCAGGAGACTTGTGACAACCTACAGGTCAGAAAACTAAGGAAAGATTCAGGGATTTAAATAAATGCTTTAGATGTTTAAAAAAAAAAAAATCCAATCTAATAAAGTCCCAGTAAGTAGCATGTGGGTTCATCTATTCTTTACCCAGGTGTTTGAACCTGATCTGCAGTATAATTAGTATCACTTTAGCTCATCAAGAAGATTTTTTTTGCCACTGAATCAGGATTTTTCTGGTGTGATTAATATATTTTGGTTTAATGAGTCATAATGTCAGGGGAGGTTTAAATTATTGAGGACATCATGATGTTGGAAAGGACTCCTCTTAGACCTTTCATGGTGAAATGTGTAATTTTATTGATTGTTTTTAGATGAAATTTCTTACAATCCAAACATGTTTAGAGCTTGATGGATGAGTAAAAGGCCTATATACATGCTGTATGTGTAAAATCGTCTGGGCTATGTAGCTCAGTCTGTATATTTTGAGGGATAATTGATTCAAACAGACACGCCGATGGTTCTGTCCTCCTCAGGAGATGCTCAGTGAGTTATTCACCCCCGTGGAGACGCCGGAGGCTCCAAACAGAGGATTCTTCAAAGGCCTTTTTGGTGGAGGAGCTCAGTCTTTGGACAGAGAGGACCTCTGTGAGTACTCCCTGGGGGTTCTTTAAACCTTTTCTGCTAAATTTTCATAATATGGTTTTCAGTTTTCTATCGTGTCCAAGTGTCTATTCCATCATTATGAAGTGATTCTACCTTCTGTGCATTTGTCTTCTGTTGCTAGTTGGTGAAACGACAGCGGGTAAGGCCTCGCGCAGCCTGGCCCAGCACATCCCCGGCCCAGGCAGCATGGAGGGCATGAAGGGTGCAGCGTCTGGAGTCGTGGGCGATCTTGCTCGGGCCAGAATAGCTCTGGACGAGAGAGGGCAGAAACTCGGCGAGCTGGAGGAGAGAACGGCAGCCATGATGGCCAGTGCAGAGTCTTTCTCAAAACATGCCCACGATGTGAGTAAATACCATTTAGGCATCTTTTAGTGTTCTGAAAAAGTGTTGCTGCCCTATATAATTCTTTGTTTTGTTTTTGTTTTATTTGTCTCTTAATGTTTTCAGATCAGCAAACAAATTTCAATATCAGACAATGATAACCTGAGTAAATACAAAAATCAGTTTTCAAATGATTTCATTTTTTAGGAGAAAAAACAATCCAAACCAACCTGGCCCTATGTGGAAAAGTAATCCATTATCAGGCTCCGCCATGATGAACACAATACAATAGATCTCTTAGTTCATATATATGACGTCAGTGTCTTCAGCTCGTCTGTCCTGAGCAGGTTCTGAGGTGGAACGTGGATTGTCGTAAAGTGTCACTGCTTTTTGTGAGATACGTGACTTTGTGAGACTTCAGGGCACCGGACCGGAGAGTGAAGTTGCAAAAGGGGTTTTCTGGACACAAGCAGCAGATGGGGCTGAGTGACTTTTCATTAAAGCACATACTGGCTCAAGAAAAAAAGATTTTAAAATATGAAACGGTTACATAATGTGCCTTTAAATCCTGAATCTGAACCTAACTTTAACCAAGTGAGGCCTGCAGGGCTTTAGATGTTCTTGCTTCTTTTGTTCTTGAATTTCTTTCGAACAGGGCATGTTGTTGTTTTTTAGATCTTTTATCTTACTTCATGTTGTCAGACAGGTTCTATTGAAGGGATTTCTTAACACTACAGGTCTGGTAGTGATCAGGTCTGGGTGTGGTTGGTGGAACTGGACTCGGCTTTCCAAAAAGCCTCATTAAACACAGTTAATTCATGCTTTAATAAGGTGGACAGTGATTTTTTTCCAACTTTTTTCCACTAATAAATGAAATAATCATTTGAAAACTGCTTTTTGTATTTACATACTCGGGTTATCTTTGCCTGATATTGAAATTTGTTTGCTCATTTGACCAAAAAGTGACCCAAAAAAAAAAAAAAGAAGCAAAAACTGAAGAAATCTTTAAGAGAGCAAATACTTTTTCACATCACTGTATAGTTTTATATACTTTGTTTAAAATTGAAAATGAATAAACCTTTTACATTTTGTTTTTCTTCCTCAGATGATGCTGAAGTACAAAGATAAAAAGTGGTACCAGCTCTGATGGCAGTGTGTGGACTGTTGGACTCATACACACCAGTGTCTCTGATGAGCTGGAAGTCCCTCCTCTTCTCTTCTGTTTCTTTCCACAGGGCGGGGAGGCTCTGCTCAACAGAATCATGCTCTTTGTTTCAGCACAATATCTTCACTCTGCATTTCTTCAGTCGCTGCAGAGGAGAACTGGCAGTGTAGTGGGAATGGAAAGAAACGGAGGAAGAGGCGCTCTTTCTGCTCTTCTTTCTCCATTTCAGCTGATGATGTTTGTTGACATCAGAGAAACAGGATGATTCACATCCATCATCCACTCAAACATGTCTCATACTTAAATATATACATATATATATCCACACACTGCTGTTTTGTTCTGAAGGAGGAAGAAATCTGCAAAAACAATGTACTTGGAATGGCCTGGCTGCACTCGTTTGTTTTCCTTTCTTAACCCTTTATAGTGTCTGCCAAACACAGCGAACCTTAACGAGGAGAAAAGTCTGATCCTTCAAACGAATCAAGTCTGAACATGAAGGTTCAACGGGAGCGATTGAATCAGTCAAGGACTTCTCTGTGTGTGTGTTTTTCTGATTTAAATTATTTTTGTCCTCAGCCATATGTCAGTAATTATTTCAGTTGTTTTCTTTGTCTAGAAAGGACCTATAAAGATTAGTGAGAAAATAAGACGGGAAGATGATGAATCTATTGCCTCTTACTGAATAAGGGCTGGTAGTTCAGTAGTTTATCATCAGTCATACTTTTTTCACGTCTTACCAAGTATCTTTGGTTGAGAAACTGCTTGTTTTTTCAGTCACTTTCTTTTTACTTTAAGATTTAAATATATATTTATCAAGAAAGCATAATATATATTTTGGGAGGAGAATAAATTTGTTTTGGGCATTATTATTATTATTTTTATTTGTCAACTAAATGTGCAAAAAAGTGCTGAAAATGTTTACCCCAATGAAGAGTTTACATTGATGTGTGAGGTGAGTCGATACACTGAAACCCCCCTGGAGCTCTTTAGGGGATATTTGAAAAGGAAGATGTCACGACAGGCTAAACAAAGATTGTCATTAATATAACGAGCATAAATGTATATTTTGGTTACGATTATAAAAGTCTATCTGATGATCGCTTGGTGTTTTTTGTTCCTTTGTAGCTGATTTTTGTGGTGTTTCTCACTGCGTTTGAAGCATGTGTCTCCGACCTACAGCACAACAGAAGTGACGATGCTCTCTGTGTATTTGTAGCTGCCAGCAGAAACGGCCGAGCACAACACGGTGTTGGACATCTCTCTCTCTCTGAAACCTTCACTTACAAACTGTTTCTCTTTTTGCCTTCGCCTCATATAACCTCTACCTGTGTGTGTATATGTGTGTTTGTGAACATGCATATATTCAGGACTGTGTGTATGAGCGCCAGTGTTTTTAATACTACGTAAATACGGTGTATTACAGTTTTCATGAGGTTTTCATTTTGCTTGACAGTGTTTTTTAAATTCTGTGACAAATTTTTATTGCCATCTGATTATTTTTATGAAGATTTGCTGCTATTTATTAGTGTCAATATAGGAGCATCATCTGCTGAGCTTTTATTTTGAAAGGGGATGAGACTTTGTCTGTCCAGATTGCTGCCAAATGTAAATAGCGGGACAGCTGGACACAAATCTGACAGTTCAGGAGTAGTGTACGCTTCGGCCATGTTCTTTTCTGACACCAAAGAGTTGCTTAATTTCACAAAGTTGTCTTGATTCATTTTTTCCCCATTTTCTTGAATAATCAGTGAAAACGGTTTGTCTACTGTGTATGAAGAGTATTGTCTTTGCTTCTTCTTATGAGCGTGGCAACCTTGTGTTCAGAAAGCAAAGCAAGTTTGAAGAGTTTCATTCCAAAATGAGATATCCACCAAAGAAAATCAAAGCGTACTGAAAGCCTGAAGTCGATGTATCCTTAGGAAGTGTTCGTTTTCTCACCAAAATGTCTTATCCACGATGGATACGCGGCTTTTTTGAATGAAACCCTTCAATTTTAGACTTTAATCCACTGTAAACTACTGAGTTAAACCCCTTTGAAAGAGTAAACCGTGTGGGTTTTGCACTATTTTATTTGTACTTAATAATTTGATGGTGTTTTAAATTCTCATCCCATTTCCTTCTTTTTCAAAGGACCAAAACATCCTCCTGTTAGTGTCATTCGCTAGTTCAGCTCCACTCTCAGATTTGTTTTCAGTGTCAGATTAATGATGCTATGAAATATTTATATATTTGAAAACAAAAATCTATATAAATATATATACTTTTAATTTTAACAGTCTGTTCAAATGAATACCTATGTAATTTTTGGATTATAATTACATTTCTGTTCAAACAGTGGCTCTTCATCATGCATACAGGACGAACATTTTCTGGTGTATATCAAATATCAGATTCACGTTTTGCTTCTGCAGCAGGATCATGTTCTGGTGGGCCGCTGAGTCGTTCTACATGTGGCCTCGACTCTAAAGTGCTTCAGTTTGCAACTTCTATGTCCTAAATGGTCTCTTAATGCACATTGAAGGATGCATGATATTAAGTGTTTACAAACTTGAAACAACCATGTATTATCCCTCTTAGAGATCGTTTTGTCCTGACATTTGTATTTACCACCATGCTGAACAAAAGCTGAAGTTCTCATCACTCATCTGAAGCGGTTCCATCCATCACTCCACTCCTACATGTGGGACAGAGTTGGGTAATTCTGTTCATGTTTCCCTGGTTGCTTCATGAGAACTCTTTGCTTTTTCTGCTCTGTAGAAACGCATTTAAATCACAGCTAAGCTCACAGCGTCATTCAGAGGAGCTCAGATGCCATCCATCCTTCCATCTGTCTGTTTTCTGGGATGAATATCTGTGGAGTTGCAGTATTTTCTCATTGTAGGCAATTTTTGTACAGTTTTATTAAAATAAATTTCACATGGATGTCTGACTTAATCTGCTGCCACAACAATTTAGACTGTAGATACAGTATATATAGATATTATTGTGCAATGGATAATAAATATTAAATCTATAACAAGTGTTGTCCTATGTGTCTTTTTACCCCCATTTTGCCCTCTGTTTATTGGTTTGTTTATTGCTAAATGTTTTGATGTGTCCTTTTTTATCAGTGAGTAGTTGATTTTATTGTCTGGACACTCCGACATGACACTTGTTTCCTAAATGTGATGGAGAGCTCCAGGGCCATCTCTTCACGTGCTAATTGTTTTCAATTGATACATTTTCAGAACACATACCATGATACCCAATAGTACTTTAAAAACTCACTATTGTCTTATTTGAGTGGGATACCTACTGGTGTGAAATATTTATTATCATTACTAGTTTTTTAGTAGCCTAAAGAGAAAAAAAAACGGAACGTTTTATTGTATTTTATTTGATCAGATGTATGTTTTTAGGTTATTCACTTCTGTCGTTTCTATTTTTATAAATTGTGTGTTTATTTTTGGGATTCATTTGTTCATTCAGTTAATTAACTTTTCATTCTCTTAATTAAAATAATTTGATCAGCACACCTGACTTCATAAAACTATTGGTTTATTCAAATTCTTAGTAGGAAACTTGTATAAAAAAATAAAGTAAATTAATGAAATATTTAAATATAGAAATGTTATTCACTACTATTATACATGGTGTTTGTTTTTTCCATTAATTCAAAGTTCATTGTGTTATTTAGACTAACATGTTTATGCCTGCTCGTTTTAAATTGTAAATGCTTTTTTTATTTCTTGTTTAAGTTAAAACATAGAACCACACTGAAGCATTGTTTATTGTAGTTTATGGTTTATTTACTTTTTTATTGAGAGCGAGAGAAAAATACACTCTAGGGACAATAGTTAATTTTTTTTATTGTACCAGTAATGTATTATTTTTTTATTGTACCAGTAATGTATTTTTTTATTGTACCAGTAATGTTTTTTTTTATTTTTTATTGTACCAGTAATGTATTTTTTTAATTTAATTTAATTTTTTATTGTACCAGTAATGTCTCGTCTCGTCTCGTCTTCTTCCGCTTATCCGGGTCCGGGTCGCGGGGGCAGCATCCCAATTAGGGAGCTCCAGACAGTCTTCTCCCCAGCCACTTCTACCAGCTCCTCCGGCAGGATCCCAAGGCTCTCCAGGGCCAAACCAGAGATATATTTTCTCCAGCGTGTCCTGGGTCGACCCGGGGGCCTCCTGCCAGCAGGACATGCCTGAAACACCTCCCTGGGGAGGCGTCCAGGGGGCATCCTAACAAGATGCCCGAACCACCTCAGCTGGCTCCTTTCGACATGGAGGAGCAGCGGTTCTACTCCGAGTCTCTCCCGGATGTTCGAGCTTCTTACCCTATCCCTAAGGCTGAGCCCGGCCACCCTGCGAAGAAAACTCATTTCGGCCGCTTGTATCCGCGATCTCGTTCTTTCGGTCATTACCCAGAGCTCATGACCATAGGTGAGGATTGGGAGGTAGATCGACCGGTAAATCGAGAGCCTTGCTTTCTGGCTCAGCTCTCTCTTCACCACAACAGACCGGTTCAGCGTCCGCATCACTGCAGACGCTGCCCCAATCCGCCTGTCGATCTCCCGCTCCCTCCTTCCCTCACTCGTGAACAAGACCCCGAGATACTTGAACTCCTCCACTTGAGGCAGGACCTCTCTCCCGACCCGA
>SSNR01000101.1:455369-482193 GCA_006937965.1 Callopanchax toddi | reverse complement strand
CTTCACACTCGGCTGCGAACCTCCCCAGCAAGAGCTGTAGGTCAGAGCCTGATGAAGCTAGGAGGACCACATCATCTGCAAAAAGCAGAGACGAGATTCTCCTGTCACCAAACTCGACACCCTCCACACCACGGCTGCGCCTAGAAATCCTGTCCATAAAGGTTCTGAACAGGACCGGTGACAAAGGGCAGCCCTGGCGGAGTCCAACCCTCACTGGGAACAGGTCCAACTTACTGCCGGCTATGTGGACCAAACTCACACTCCTCTGGTACAGGGACTGAATGGCCCTTAACAAAAGACCATCCACCCCGTACTCCTGGAGCGTCCCCCACAGGGTGTCCCTGGGGACACGGTCATAAGCCTTCTCCAAATCCACAAAACACATGTGGATTGGTTGGGCAAACTCCCATGACCCCTCCATCACCCTAGCGAGGGTAAAGAGCTGGTCCACAGTTCCACGACCAGGACGAAAACCACATTGCTCCTCTTCTATCTGAGGTTCAACCATCGACCGGACCCTCCTCTCCAGTACCCTGGAGTAGACCTTCCCAGGGAGGCTGAGGAGTGTGATCCCCCTATAGTTGGAACACACCCTCTGGTCCCCCTTCTTAAAAATGGGAACCACCACCCCGGTCTGCCACTCAACAGGAACTGCCCCCGATGACCACGCAATGTTGCAGAGACGTGTCAACCACGACAGTCCTACAACATCCATTGCCTTGAGATACCCAGGTCAGATCTCATCCACCCCTGGGGCTCCGCCGCTGCGTAGTTGTTTGACTACCTCAGCGACTTCTGCCCCAGAGATTGGACAGTCCGTCCCCAGGTCTCCCAGCTCTGGTTCCTCATAGGAATGCGTGTCGGTGGGATTGAGGAGCTCCTCAAAGTATTCCTTCCACCGTCCGACTATAGCCCCAGTTGACGTCAGCAGCTCCCCGTCCCCACTGTAAACAGTGTGAGCGAGTTGCCGCCTTCCTCCCCTGAGGCGCCGGATGGTTTGCCAGAACCTTTTTGGAGCCGACCGATAGTCTTTCTCCATGGTCTCACCAAACTCCTCCCACGCCCGAGATTTTGCCTCGGAAACTGCCACAGCTGCACTCCGCTTGGCCCTCCGATACCTATCTGCTGCCTCTGGAGACCCACAGACCAGCCACGCCCTGTAGGCCTCCTTCTTCAGCCTGACGGCTCCCCTAACCTCTGGTGTCCACCAGCGGGTACGGGGGTTACCGCCACGATTGGCACCGGCTACCTTGCGACCACAGCTAGCAACAGCCGCCTCAACAATCGCAGAGCGGAACAAGGCCCATTCGGACTCAATGTCCCCCACTGCTCTCGGGACGCGGTCGAAGCTCTGCCGGAGGTGGGAGTTGAAGACCATCTTGACAGGCTCTTCTGCCAGGCGTTCCCAGTAGACCCTTACTATACGTTTGAGTCTACCAGGTCTGCGTAGCATCTTCCCCTGCCATCTGATCCAACTCACCACCAGGTGGTGATCAGTTGACAGCTCCGCTCCTCTCTTCACCCGAGTGTCCAAAACATACGGTCTCAGGTCAGATGATACAACTATAAAGTCAATCATCGACCTGTAACCTAGGCTGCCCTGGTACCAGGTGTACCGATGGGCATCCTTATGTTTGAACATGGTGTTTGTTATGGCCAAACTGCGACTTGCACAGAAGTCCAAAAACAGAACACCACTCGAGTTCAGATTGGGCGGGCCGTTCCTCCCAATCACGCCCCTCCAGGTCATGCTGTCATTGCCCACGTGAGCGTTGAAGTCCCCCAGCAGGACTATGGAGTCCCCAGTAGGAGCGCTATCCAGCACTCGTCCCAGGGACTCCAAAAAGGGTGGGTACTCTGAGCTGCTATTTGGTGCATAAGCACAAACAACAGTCAAGACCCGTTCCCCAACCCGAAGGCGCAGGGAAGCTGCCCTTTCGTCCCCCGGAGAAAACCCCAACATACAGGCAGAGAGTCTTGGGGCTAACAGAAAGCCCCCCCCAGCCCTCCGCCTCTCACCCGGAGCAACTCCAGCAAAGAAAAGTGTCCAACCCCTCTCAAGGACTCGGGTTCCAGAGCCAACACTATGTGTCGAGGTGAGCCCGACTATATCTAGCCGGTATCGCTCAGCCTCTTCCACAAGCTCCAGCTCCTTCCCTGCCAGAGAGGTGACGTTCCATGTCCCGATAGCCAGTTTTCCTGTCTGGGGATCGGACCGCCAAAGCTCCCGCCTTGGTCTGCCATCCGATCCACATTGCACCGGACCCTTCATGTTCCTCCTGCAGGTGGTGGGCCCACAGGTGGATGAGCCCATGTATCCAGTTCGGGCTGGGCCTGGCCGGGCCCCATGGGCGAAAGCCCGGCCACCAGGCGCTCGCTCACGGGCCCCAACCCCAGGCCTGGCTCCAGGGTGGGACCCCGGTAACCCTCCGGGCCGGGTACACTGGCTCGATGATTGTACTTGCATGAAGAGTCTTTTGACAATAGTTAATTTTTTTTATTGTACCAGTAATGTATTATTTTTTTATTGTACCAGTAATGTATTTTTTTATTTTTTTTTATTTTTTATTGTACGAGTAATGTTTTTTTATTGTACCAGTAATGTATTTTTTTAATTAAATTTTATTTTTTATTGTACCAGTAATGTATTTTTTTAATTTAATTTAATTTTTTATTGTACCAGTAATGTATTTTTTAAATTTATTTTTTATTGTACCAGTAATGATTTTTTTTATTGTACCAGTAATGTATTTTTTAAATTTATTTTTTATTGTACCAGTAATGATTTTTTTTATTGTACCAGTAATGTATTTTTTTAATTTATTTTTTATTGTACCAGTAATGATTTTTAAAATTTTACTTTTCATATATTTTTTATCCTGCACTTCCCTGTCCGCCCTGCAGGTGTCGCCAGTGTTCCGGACTCCCAGCCGGCCGGCGGGAGCCAAACTCCCGCAGCAGAGTGTGTCTGGGTCCGGGCAGCATCACTGTCACCGAACCGGCTGCTGGAGCGGAGGACGGGGGACTCTAAAGCGGAACTCAGACTGACCCAGGCCGGGGGTCACACTGCGGGTCTGTAGCCGTAAGCCCGGTGTCTCCGTGTCTCTCCCGGCCGGTGGACGGTAGTTGGGACATGTGTCTGCTTCCAGCGGCAGTCTGGTGGATGCTGGAGGGAAGTCCGCGTCTCGCCGCTGCGATGAATGAGACAAAGACGATGGAGGAAGACACCAACTGTTAACGACGCGGGGCTTTTCCTCTTTGGTTTGGGAGGAACGCTGTTTACTCGGTAATAATAATAATAATTAAAACGTTTTTAATTAGCCAGGAAGCTGACTGTATTTCCGTCTAGAAGTGTAACTAAATGGTAAATTCTTAGCGGACTTTGGGGCTCAAACAGAATCCCTGGCTTGTTCTGCGGACTTCTTCAGACACTTCTCAGAAACGTCCCAGTTTGAACCGGTTCTGACTTTTAAAAATCTAAGTGAAGTTCAATGCTTCTGTCATTAGAAGGTCTTCCGTAACCTGCAGACTCCAAATGCACTTGATTCTCTCCAATAGATTAGTTTAATATTGTGGAGAGGAGGACTGAACCTGGAACAGTTTATGAGGTTGCATGGACCCCTGTCACAGCACAGTGTCAAGGGAAGTGATGATGATGATAATGATGATGCTCAGTTAAAGCATCACTGTTGAATTGTGTTTTAAAATGAGCCAGGGGCCAAATCTTGTCCTCCAGTGGCTGTCAAAGCTCCACCTGGCCCAGTATGTGGAGTCCTTCCTTGATAATGGCTATGATGATTTGGAAGTTTGCAAACAGATTGGGGAACCAGATCTGGATGCGATAGGAGTCCGCATCCAGTACCACAGACACAGGCTGCTGACTGCTGTGCAGGCTCTGAAAGAGGAGGACAAGAGGAAAATACCTGGATACTACTTCACCTTAGAGCCCATCGGAGACAGGGACGACTTTGGGTCCAACGCTCAGACCACAGGGGTACACCAGGCCTCCTGTCCCGGAAACCACAACCTACGATTCACAGACTGTAACGACTTTGTGACTTATCCCAAACTGAAACTCAAGGTTCTGATCAGGGACAAACTGGCAAAAGATGGAATCAACCTGGGAGAGGCACCTTACACCCACAAGGTAGGAGACTCACGGTCCCTCTTCATTCTGTACGTTTGGGCTAAACGTTCTGCTGTCTGGGACGTCTCATTGGATTTGTTCTGCTTTCTTTGTTGTGTACACCATGAAGACTGTGACAAATTTCTTTGATGTTGCTGATGTCTTTTGAGGAGTCCTCCTTAATGCTTCAAAGATGAGTTGGCGTCTCTTGCAGAGGTCTGCTGAGATTCACTTCATTGTTAAAAACACCTTTTCAATTAGGTTTAGTTGATTTAATTATATTAAATTGAACCAAGAAGTGAATTTCTATCATCTCTTGATCTTCACGGCACCCTAACCCTATAGAATCCATTGAAAAGGATTAAGTACTTTAATCCTTATTAAGGGTGCACAAGCACTGAATCACCCTTATTACTCTTTTTGTTTATGATTCTGTCACGATCTATGTCCATTTTCATGAACTTTTAAAAACTAAAAGATTAAAAACAAACATGCAAATCGAACATCCAAATGTGCAGTTCACTTGGGAATAATGTGCTATGACTAATGGTAGCAGTATACTGTACAACATGGACAAAATCAGCAAAAATCAGTGAGAAATTTCCCCATAGACAATAAGATTGTGGTAAAACAGGTGAGAAATCCACAAGATCTATATCTCAGGTAGGCTTCACAGTGTAGGAACATCAATTTAAGTTTAAATGAGTCACAGAAAGTTGGACTTTATGACTGAATTAGTACTTTGATATCTTTAAAGTTTTATGGGTTTTGGAGACTTTTCTGCAGGAGGTTCAAATGAGGGTGATGATGTCACACAACTTCTATCTAAAAATACATTTTTTTAGATCTTATGCTGACTCTTTTTACTCCAAACAATATTATTATTAATTATACAAACTACCTCAGAGTGCACAGAGTACACACCTAAGTCTCTGTAGACTTTACTTATACTTCAGCTGAACATGTTCTCTTTGAAAATGGAAGTGAAGGGCCTTTAGAACTTGTCATTTCTCCTACATGAAACATTGTGGAAACAGAAACACCTCGTGTGACCGTCAGAGCCTTCTTCCACTCAAAGTTTAAGAATTTGCTGAACATGACTTCTTGTTGGTTGTTTCCTTGCAGCAAGAAGGTGACAGATTCATATTCTGTCTGCAGCTTTTCTGTGCAGTTTCTCCCCATGCATGTGTGGGTTTCCTCCGGGTACCCTGGGTTTTTTGCCATTGGTCAAAAACAGCAGTTAGGGAAATAAATCAACGAGTAAATGAATGAATTATTTAATTTTCACACAGCAGTGGTTTACTCTTTAGTCTGTCAGTTTGACTCATTAAGGATTTAGGTGTGTGGTTACCATGTTGACCTTAATGAGCTGCTCTTTGTTACCATGAAGACTTTAATGAGTGACCAGTGGTTAACTTAGTGATCTTAAAGGTCCATATTCTGCCCTTTCTATCCACTCTGAATCATTTCTTTTACACCTCAGTAACATGTCAAAGCTCTGCATTGGTCAAATTGACCCTTACTTTACTTTCAGCTGTTGTTCTTCCACCCCTCATCCAACCTCCTAAAGCTAAACTTTCCTTTCAGATGGGCGGGGCAGTTGGGGAGCAGAGATTCTCTAAGCCCCACCCATCTCTCTTTGCACATGTTCATGAGACATCAGTGGGTCTTCAGGGTCTCAGATGAATGGAGTAAAAAAAGACTTTTGTGCTCGTTGATCAACCATCTACAAAGCTACTGCCGTGCTTTACTCGTAGCTTCACCATGACTGTTTGCTAACGTTTGTGAGGATGAGCGCTCCCGTGGTTTTAAAGTGCGGGGTGGGCTCAGCTAGCCAAAGGTGCTCGTGATTGGCTCTGTCCTCTAGAGAGGAGTGGTCTTTTCCCTTCTTGACATCAGCAGGGGAAAGACTTTGAAACCACCCATTTTAGCATTAGCTCAAAACACACTTCCCAAAAATAAGAATAAGGAAGTAAAAACTGTGAAAATATTTTCTCACCTTTGGGTCTTTGGGACTGATATGACTGTTAAAAGATCTTTAGAAAGCGAACTTAGCATAATATGGGACCTTTAATCAGCCACTGGTGGTTACTATGGAGACCCTAATGAGCCATGGGCAGCAGCTTTAACATTTTTAAAATTCTGTTCTCCTTAGAAATTTTCTAGATAATAAAAATATTAGGTTAACCCTTTAAAGGGAAATTACTTGTGTGCTTTAAATTTGCAGATTTGCAGTCTACGCTTAAAAGTTTTACAAACACTTGAAAAATATTTTTTTAAATAAAAAAAATTAGAGCAAAAAGAATAAAATACATGATTTCAAGAAATTTAAGAAAATGTTCTTTTAATGCCCCAATGAACTCAGTGACTGAAACTTTAAATGTCCAGGTATTTGCAGTGAGTGATTTTTAGAATAATACTTTATTTTGTTTGAGAAGTGTCTGTGAGAAAAGGAGGAGACGTGTCATCTTAAAGGTGTCGGGGAGTCTTATATGTACCGTATGTGTATTTAAATATTTATCTCATGTAACTTTCAGAATGCCGTGTCAGAGAAAAGTCAGCGTAACTTTGACTCTCCATAAACCATTACAGAATGTTGCTGTGTGATGATCCATGCTGTGGCTCATTTAAACTCTGACAGTATCTACACTGGCGCTGACATTCAGCTCATATAAAAAGCAGATGTGGTTGTTCATATGCATGTTTTTGCAGCCTGTAACTGTATCTCTGTTTGTCCATGGATTCCCTCTCTTACTGTAGGATAATTTATGAGCACTTTTTTTGGCAGCTTAAGCAACAATTAGGGGGAAGAAAGTTCTTCTGCATATCCAGAAATACAACTTGGGCCACAAGCTAGACTTTTCCTTTTCAGTCTAGCTTTAATCCTTGGAGAAACCTTAGTAAGGAGGTGGTTGTCAGCAGAATATCTCTGGTTAGGCTCTTGGCAGCAGCCTTTCCGTGCATGCTCTCTCAGTGGTTGTGTGGGTTTGTCTATGGGCACTCCGACTTCTGCTCTCAGCCCAAAAACATGCATATTTGTAGTGTAAGCGTGCCTGATTATTTGCCTCGTTTGTCTCTGTCTAAGCCTGGTGATGAGCTTTCAACCTGTCCAGCGTGTGCACTTCTCACCCTGACAGCTGGGGTAGGCTCCATCCCCTCCCATGACCCTGAGCAGGATGAAGCTGCTGCAGAAAATGAATGATGGATAGCTTAGTAGAAGCTATAATCCATGAAAGACATAAGCTTTACAATATATGGTTAAAGCATAACCAACAAGCAAATAAGAATCTTTGACCTCTGAAGATGATCGGGGGATGGATCAGAGGACAGATGTTTACATGGTACACTCACTGAAAGTGTGTCCTGCAATGACTGTTGGGTAAAATCTCTGCAGACGATGGTTTTTCCACCTTGGCTTCCTTTCAGTCTATAATATACTCAGCAAAGGGTCTGTGGCTGGTTGATGAAAAGTTGAATGACACATTTGGCTTCTTTTCAACAGTCTGGCTCAGTCTGAGGAGGGAAGACTGATTAATCCTGGATGCAATTACATCAGGAGAAAGTGATGATTATCATTAGTCAGTGTATTCTGGTGACATGGATCTGTTTTGGTTACATCATAACAGACTGTCAGACTGAATCCCTGCTGAGGAGCCCTGTTGGGCACGGCCCCAGAATATCTTCACATTTTCACCTGAGGCACAGTTTGAGTTTTCAGCAATGGCGTTTAGCCAAGAGACTCGGTTTATGGAATGCACAGTCACACTAGTGGTGGTTTTAACTTTCCTCCGCACATCAGGATCCAAGAGCTTCACGTCAGCAGTGAAAGTTTGTGTATTTTGTGCAGAACAAGCCAAATGCAGCCTTCTTGCTTGATTGAAATGCATCACAACAAATTATAAGTGCCCTCGCTAAAGCCAAATGCTCTTAAGCGCCGTTAGTGAAGATTAGAGCGTTTGGCATAACCGCCTTTATTTTAATACCAAAAATCTAATTTCGTCCGCGGTGCAATAGGCATTAAAATTGTTGCCCACAGTGCTGAAACGCACCGGCCAATTTCACAGCTATAAGCACATACTGTTCATGAAAGATTCAGAGGTTACAAACTACTAAGTGCAGCGGCACTTTGTGATTCACTTCTGGCCTTTTTGTAGGTTTCAGCCAATAAGGACAAAGATTTGTGGGCCTGAACTTTTGATTTCTTGTTTACAGTTGAGAGCATCATAAGCTGATTGTAGAGGTTTAGGGTCAATGTTTTAGAGTAGTGGACCTCCAGAGTGTGAATGATCATCACTAACAAATTATTAATGAAGTAGAACTTTGACCCTCACCTCCGTCGTTAATATTTATGCCATCAAACTGCTTTTCAGCAGGAAACGGGCCGGCCTTTTTCACACCATAAACTCAACTCATTTGACCTCCTTCAGAGCTGTGAGGACTTTCACGGTCATTTCACTCATTTTCACCACAGGTCTGAGCTCGACTTGGAGTCACTCGATGGTTGAGAGACATCTAAAATGAGTGTAGCTGAATTAGCTGTCTTGTCACAATATTTAACAAGAATTCTGTCCACTGAAATGAAGGAATGGATAAAATTAAATGAATGATTTTTTATTTTGCTATATAAAAAAAGAGTTGTTAAAAAGTATCACTTTTACAGTTCATAGGCAAGAGTAATCACTAAAAGAATAGACTGAACCAAAGCTTTCAGAAAGAGACTAGTGACTAATCTAGTGACTTTTTCTGGTGTTATTGGAGACTTTTGTGGACACTGGAGTGAAAGTTTGTGTTGTTTATACAAAGTGCTTCTCACTGACCAGAAGATGCTGTGGGTCCCTCCCCAGTGGCAGTCTCCCTGCTTTGTCAGAGCAGGAGACTTGTCCCCTCTGCATCCAGACTGCAAATGTTGAATCCACCACTTTCTGATCCCGTCCTCTCTTAGAGACAGTCACAGCCTGTTAGAATTATGATATTAATAACAAAAGAAGAACATTCATTTGTTGCTCTAAACACATTTAGGGTGTTTTTTAATACCTATGCTGTGTCTCCCATGACATTATTCCTCTCTCATACTATGTCTGTGACAATTACATACACATGGTCACTTATGCAATTCAGGTGATGTAATTTAGCAACCTTTAAAACAACCAACAGCAGCTTTCCTTATGGAGGAGCTAGCAACACTTTTTAAAACCATCAGCTGAGGTTGAACAACATTTTAGATCATAATGAATCTAAAATGATCTGAAAAAATGTTGTTTAGTCTGGTTTTTATTGTTTTTGGAGGTATTTGTGTTCTTTGTCTCCTGAAGTTAAAGGTGATATAGGTCATTTGCAAAACAAATTAGCTTAAAATGTTTTTTTCATATCTCTTAACAACGTTCTAACATAGTATAGCTATAAATATATTGTGGTTATTAAAAAACTAAAGAAATTGATTAAGTGGTTCCACCTCAGCCAATCATACGTTTCGGACCGAAAGCAACTATTGGACAATCCGGCTGTTTGCCTCACCGAAGCGCCTCACTTCCGCACTGCTTGGATCCTCCATTAATTCGTCCTGGTGCATTTTTCAGCAGAACATCCCGGATGTGAGAGAAGGACAGAAACGCCGGCTGTTACCGCTTCAATTTTAGGAAAAAATACCAGAGTCCCAAAAAGAAAAACACCTTTTCAGCTAGCAGAAAACTAAAAACTTTTGGACGTAGAAAGAGGAAAAACCTGGGGGAACATTAGCATAGTGTTTCAACAGCTGGTGTTTTGCTCTCTATTGTTACTGTGGCAATGTGCTGTCCCATGTCCGAAGGAGGCATGGCATAGAGATTATACTCGACGGGAGGGGTAGTGCTCTGAGACGTGTTTAAAATGTGTAAAATAGCTAGCGATACCTAGCTTGTTTGAAATTTACCTATATCGCCTTTAACTTCTTTAACTTTCCTGACAAGCTGCATCCTCTCTGAGATGCAACACACCCAGTTCAGTTTAGGGCTGGGCGATATGGCCAACATTTTATATCCCGATATAGTTTTATATCTATATTTATATATAGTTTTATATCCCGAAAAAAGATAAACATACGAAACATACAAAACATAGAACATCATCTGTTTTTTAGGTGAGATTAAAAATGAGATTAATTAATTACAGATCATAATCAATTAATCTCTAATTTTTTAAATCTCATGACAGCATTAATTCCAAGCACTAACAGAACAGTTGTTTGTTTAAAACTGTGATATCAACTTGGCTGTTAGCATAGTATCCCATGAACCACTGGATGGATTCGAATCAACTCTCAGAAAGTCTTAATTGGAGTCAAACCAATTCAAGATGGCCACCACAGCCAAATGACCTCAGACAACACGAACAGGGCTGTAACTTTACAAATACTGAGGTCAAACTTGGTGTGGTAACTAAGTCATTCACATACGTTGAGTGCTTAGCTTAACTCTTAGTCAACTCCAGTGTATATTAACATATTTAGTCACCTAAACTCCTTTAAGTGCTAACTGATTTTTCAAGATCTTGCAATATTGTGTGAGGTTTCATGATTTGATTTAAATGGGTATAATTCCATCATTATTAACATAAGATTATTTTTGTTTAAAACATCTGACCTCTAAAATTGTAAACAAAGGTTTCTTTACCAAAAATTAAGTTATATATTTCTATTGCGCCAAATGGTTATTGCATGCAATAAAATGCAAATAAATTATTTAAAAATCTGATGAAATAATTTTTTAGATTCTGTCTCACAATGACAATTACAGAGCGCTCACTCTTTAAATGGGAAGACTTGAAAAGTTGGTGGCGTATCAAATACTTATTTTCCCCACTGTAACATTAAATGTCTGAAAATAGTTTTTATGTTGAGCCTGCCATCGATTTAACACAATGCTTACATAAAGAAGCCAAACCAGCCCACACTAAAGTAAAGGAAATAAACATCTACAGTCAGGAGTCATTCACATTGTCATTTGTAGAAAAAAAAAAAAAAAGCTTCTTTTCCACGATGGATTACAGCTGAATGTCAATGGGCACAAGTAATGAGACGCTGTAAAAAATCACATCAGCCTCATGTTGACAAGTTTGGTATTTCGGTTTCTGCTGGACAAATGCCAGTTTATTTTGACAAAACATCTGCTGACAGTAGGTGACATTTGAAGTTTCTGTTGATGTTTATGGGATTATTTCCTCTGCAGCAGATAATATTAATAAATATTAATTATTACCTCAATAGGATCTTAAAAACCTTGTTTGGAAGGATTCCCTTTGACACTCCTAACTATTTCACCTCTCCAGGAGGCCTCTTTAGTTTTAGCAGCCCTTTAGATTTTTTTTAGTTTCTCTGCCAAAGTATTGAAGGACCAGCAGACCTCCTTTGGACAGAAGAAAGAACCGTGTGAATGGGACCTGGTAAAATACAAGGTCTGCTGCAGGCAGCTGACAGCTGTCTCTGCTTTTGTTACAAACAACCGGAGTCTGAATGGGAATGAGTGTTTCTGTTGAATCCAGTTGATTTTAAAGCACCACCACCTGTGAGCACCTTCATTATGTGGAGCTGAATGGATGTGGTCAATGTAAATGAAGGAGAAAGAAGGTCTTGAGAATGTTTTTAATGTCGGCATAAAGCAGTAATTAATCTATTCAGATTTCATTTATACTCTCCAAAAACAAAGACCGCCTGTCCAACTAAACAGGAACGGTTAAAAACACAACTACAGTCACAATTTAGCAACAAATTCAAACTCAAAAAGGATGATTTTGTGTTGGGAAAATTTTAGAAACAATCGTTTTTGTGTACTGCTAGGCTATTTATTTATTTGCAGATGTTGCAGTTCAAGTTATGACTACTCCGTTTTTTTTATCTGTTCTTGCTCATTTCAGCACCTTAGTCTCAGATTCTGGGTTTGACACCGATAGTGTGCTTAGAAATGTTGGTTTGGATTTAGCATGTTCTCACTTGTCTGGATCCTTCACTAAATCCCAAAACACTGTAGTTAAGTGATGTAGAAACCCCAAATGACCTGTGTGAGGACATGTGTTTGACCCCATGTTGGACTGGAGAAGACATAATGACTGAGACTAGATAACAAAAACTTTAAGATCTTTGCAAAGATGTTTCTGGTCAACACGATCAAATATTGAAAAATAAATCAAATGGTTCATTTTGGAAACAATATTTATACGATGATGAGTTTGATTTATTTTATTTGCATTCATTGTTTCAATTAGCAATGCATCTATTCAATCATCTGTCCATCTGTTTGTTTGTCAATCAATTCATTCATCCATCTGCCCATCTGTTCATCAATCAGTTAATCATTTCATCCATTCGTCCATCAATCTAGCCATACTTCCGTCTGTCATTCATCCCTCCAGGTCCGGGAGATAAGCCCCTTTCCCCAGCATCCATCTCCAGCTCCTCCTGTTGGCGTTTTCAGACCAGACAGGATATATAATCCATCTCTGGGTCTCCTTCCAGTGGGACACACAAACAGAAAACCTTGAGAGGGAAGCATCCAGTAGACATCCTAGAGGAGCAGCAGCTCCCTCCATAGGCAGACATCCTCACCTCATCTCTAACGCTGAGCCTCGCCACCTCATAGACGAAACTCATTTCAACCATACAGTAGTTTTCACATACAGCCAGCGACAACAAAACAGAAATTTCTTTTTGTCTTTTCATATCTTGGATCTTGTTTTTTTCAGTCATGATCCAAATCCTGTGAGGCTGGACTGTAAACAAACCAGTAAACTGAGGGTTTCACCTTTTGGCCCAGCGTCTTCTCCACAGACCACAGCAACGCCTTCATTACTAAAAACAAAGCCCTCATTATCTGTTGGTCCATCTCAACCTTCACCTTGCTAGTAACGAACAAAACACAGCGATACTTGAACTCCTCCACTTGAAGCAGAGACTCAGTCCAGGACTGGTTTTTGTCACAGGAAGCTGACTGATAGTTATTTCTCTCTTTTTTTTTTTTTTAAATTACCTGATTTTGGTGAAACTATCTTGAATTCAGTTTTGTCCTCTGGTAGATAATAATCTCAGATTTAAATAACTTGCTGTGGCTGCATTTTTTTAACCAATAAAAAAAGAAAAGGAAAAACTAGCTTTTTGCTGAACATATGCCCAAAGTTATCTGCTTGATATCTCCCTGTAACACCCAGATTTTGGGATTATGAGCGACTTTTGCACTTTTCAAAGCGCTTTATGATCCAGTGGAAACATTTCTGGCGGTCTCTAAAGAGCATAAAACGCAGTAAGTTAGGAGTGCATGAATAAATGACTGGGTCATGTTATCTTCTGTTATCTTCCTGGTAGCGCTGCCTTGTAGTCGGGTAGGCCTACTTATGCACTTTATTGATGTGGTGTCAGGGCAGATTAGGTCAAACCAGTGGACAATTACAGGAATGTGGCTGGATTATTGCTCTGATGGGGCGGATGGTGGCTGTGTTAGGGGGAGCACTTAAAAGCTTAACATGCCACAAACACGCTTGTCATATATAGTTTCAGAAAACCCTTGTCCAACTGCTCCTCACTGCTCACGTCGTTGCGTCTTCCTGTCCTCATAGGATGTGTTCATGAAACCCATCCGTCCAGCTGCACAGCCTCAGGCCCCCCAGGTTACCTTCACTTCTGATCTCCGTATGTTTCTCCTGCAGACTGATGCATAATGTAGACCAGTGTGTAAAGCAGGGCTTAATCGCTGACCTATATTTGTGAATTTGAGATTTAAATCATCCCGGGTTCTCATGTTTTCTTCAATCCTGTTAATTTTCTTTGTGAACTCCGTCTGCCTTCATGTTGCCTCCAAGTGATTATTCAGAGGACCACGAACAGGACAAGCTTATTTAGGATTCATTGTGAAGGTTTAAGAAGGAGAGGCTTCTGCTGCTCTTGATCTCTTTGAGTAAAAAGGTGTTTTCCGATGTTTTTGTCTGTTGTTTTGTGATTCCCAGTAGGCTCTTTGAAACTATGTGGCGCTCTCAGAATTTAAATCACAGAGTAGCAGAGAAAGACCTGCGTCCTTTGTGCCAAACGAACTCTGCTGAAAGTTTTATTCAAGTCTGTAACAAACAGACAGAGATGTTTGGGAATGCTCTTAGTTACACATGATAGGATGTAGGTGGAGGGTTTGACACTCGATAATCAACAACAAGGTGTTAAGCTTTATTCATTAATCAATTTGTTCTTTTGAATTATTACTGCATATTTTATATCGATTTAAAAAACCCATTATTAATTTTAGGCGTATTTTTTACTTATTCATATAAAAAGCTGTTATTTATTTCAGTACTATACATATGTACAGTGGATGTGGAGAGAATGGCGGGTTTGCTGCTGCTTCTGTGTTTTTAGATCTTCTTGTCAGTCGTTTCTATGGTTACTGAACTATTATTACAAGCTTTTCAAAGGTTATAAAGGCTTTTATTGACAATTACATTAAAGGGACATTTCAGTCATTTTGAAGTGGCTTTCTGTATAAATATATTTAAGAGAAAATAAATAAAAATGTAATGTAAAATTGACCTTTATTATTGTTTTAATTCATCAAATTCTTTGTATTTTACACCTCAGCTCTAAGGATGTCTTCATTAATGAAGAGAGAAAATAGGTCAGAAATAGAAGCTTAGGGTTTGCTTACGTCCACAAACTCTGTTGGTACATTTCTACAAATTAGTAATGCAACTTGCTGTCAATGCTTTAGGCTTTACAAAAAGACGTCCCATTGGTAGATGGTGCTTTTTTTATTAAGACAGTCAGGAATTAGTTTAAGCTGTTAAAGGTCTCCTCTTGTATATTTATTTATCCTCAGTGTGGCTCCACCTGTTATTGTGCAGGATTACAAACCTAAATTATCCCTGGTCTGTCTCACTATTGTGACCCAAATAATCCTCAAAAAGAGCCTCAGTTTCGTTTTAAAAAGTTCTGAAAATCCAAGTAATTAGTTAGTTGAGTTTCTCAAGTCCAACTGACAGACAGACAGATCTAGAATTTCTTTAAAAACATAAAACGCCTGAGTTCAGTGTTTGATTTGATGTGTCAAAAACAAAAAGAAAACGATATAATTGTCCCTGGTATTTGTTCCTACAGCTCTCTTCCTTTGGTTCAGGAAAATATTTTTAATTAAATATTAAACTCTGTGCAGCGTCCCTCCTTCCCAGGGTCACTCATAGGTCAGTAGGTCAGTCAGTTTGTTTACTGTCTGGTTCTTTATATGAGTCATCTTTAAGTGGAAAAAAAAAAATCAAAGAACTTGAAAAGAAACAAATTGAACAAAAAGCTAAACATTTTATTATTATTATTGTAATTCTTATGATACATGCTGACCTGTTTTATTGTGATAAATGTAAAAATGTATCTGATTATTTAAATAATAGAAATTACAAGCTTTGTTTACCCCTACACATTTAAGAAGATCCTTTGAAAATAGGTTTTGTGGAAAAGGTTATAAACAATTAATATATGTCTGTTAGGTAGCTCTTTGAACAACCTCAGTTTGGAGAAATAAGGATTAGTTCTGACTGAAGGTAGCAGCTAGCCAAGAGAAATCTGGATTTGCTGCCATCTGTAAACAGCTTCAAACTTTAAAAATCCACTGTGGCTCAAGACAACTCTGTTTTATAAGCCTTCATTCTGCTGAGATTATAATTTTATAGTTGTTTATATGGAATTTGATGGTTGTTTGTGAGTGTAGTTAGCGGCAGCAGCTATCTGCAGCGCTAACAGTGCAGCTATAGGGGCTCCTCCAGCAGGTATATTAAAGTTATACATAGATACGTCACTATGCTGCCTCTGTTTGATCTGAACAGACACAGCAGTAGCTCAAAGGACTATTTTTGGCACCGACTTGGCATTACAGCCATTTAACCCACAGGTGTCACTTTAATTTACTACCCTCTTCAGTCCTTAGAAGACTAAAGAAGTCCACTTCCATACACTGCTATAAAAACATTTCAGATTGAAATACTTTCTACTTTTAGGACTGAATCTTTTGACCAACTTCAGTCCTGATCAAAACATTCAGGTATTGAATTATTATCAGGAGTTTAAATGCCAGTTTGATTATACAATGCTACAATAAATTGTGTCATATGCAAAAACAGCCATGATGTCCAGATGGAGAGGGAACGCGATCTCACCCACAGACAGGCTTCTCATGCTCCTGTTGCTGAGCAGGTCTTGCAGGGAGCAGCTTGTTCATGGGCTGCACTTATTACAGCCTAACAGTCCACCTGTGCATTGTTTGGTTCATTAGTGACATTAACAGCCAGAGGATCGGATCATGATGTCGTTCTTTACAGTATATTATGAATTAATGTGATGCGTGATATTATTACCCATGAACTATACGTATCTCGTTCTGAGCGCATATTTTATACAATTCACGAAAATCAGGATACAGATTTAAAAATTAATGAAAAATGAACCACTAAGTTTCAAATTTAGCTGAAGTTAATAAAAGTCTATAGATTTGCTGTTTAAAGACTCAAACTAGACTTGTTTTTTTCTATTCACAGCTCTTTTTTTTCAAACATTCTTATTCATAAGGTCAATCCTTTGCTGATTAGAGAGGTTTGTAGTTTTTTTTACATCTACTTTACTTTTTAAAACGTGAAGTACAGCAGTGTAGAGCCCTACCAATGAGGTCATAGAAAGTTCTCAGCTCCATTGAACTGGTTTGGTTCTGAGGATCAGAGGAAAATCTATCCAAACAACAGAGCTTCAGACCACATGGACCACATCATTCTGAACCTTTTCAGGAAAGCAGTGAAAGGATGAAGCCAGAGGACGAGTGAAGTGAATACTATATGCCCACATTATGACCCATTTTCTTCTTATCTTCCTCTCCACAGCAGCTTAGACCCTCCCTCCTTATGAATTTCATATGACAGTCTAACTGATGTCTAGCCATAGATCCAACCATGACAAACTGTAAGCTGAGCTGATTTCCTTCTGATCCATTTGCATGCAGGATTCTCTAACCGTGTGATCGCTGCCACGCCAAATTAGGAGGAACTGATTCTTGCATTCATCCACATTATCTCACATTTAGTCTTCTAGGATATCTAAAGCACCTACTGTCACACTGTCAGCATACATAATGTATACTTACAGAAATGCTAGGAAATTGGAACTGCGAGAGTCGTTCTGTGTTGTTTGTCCCTGGGAGTCACCCATTAGCCTCCTTTTTTTAGTCTCACTGGATTATTACGAGCTTGTGTGAGTCACTGCTTATTTTGTAATGTTGAATGGTGTGTATCATGTAGTACTATTTAAAATACTGTAAATGTTAGAAAAATGATCTCATATGTGTTGTAACTCTTAGGCCAAACTTTTTAAAATGTTTAGATCTAGGTTTGAAACGTGAGCTTTTAGAGGAGAATATGTAATATTTTAAATGTCAGAAGTGTAAGTGATATCCATCAGACTGAATGCATTAATGCTGATGTAAGTCTTAGAAAGGCTGAACTCGCTCAGACGGGGCTCTTAGAGGAAATCCGACCCACTTCCTTCAAGTTTCAGAGTGGTTTAGCTGTAAATCAGTCTACAGAACAAACTCTATTCCACATTTACAATCTGAGAAACAACACGTGTCAAACATTTAACCCTTAAAGTTCTGGTGTTTATATAACAGGGCCAGATGATGCTGAGTAAAGCGAAATGCTCAGCTCTCACATGCCAGCGTGTTCTGGTTCACCTCTGCTGCCCCTCATCAAAAATGGATTACTTTTCTGTTTTTCACTTGAAAACACGTTGAAAGGAGAAGAAAAAGCCTGAGTTGTGTTAGAAAAGGAGGTTTTTCTCACAAATATTCAAGGTTGCATAAAAACTTCAGAACCACACTGATTTCTACAGTGGCAGTCATAATCGTTCTGATTATGAATCATAAATAGTTCTGTTACAGTGTCTTTAGTCGTGGACGGTCAGAAGTGCTTCAACATGTTTGAACTCAACCAGGTTGTACTTGGAACGTCAGTGTCAGGTCATTCTAGGTCAACTTCAGGCCAATGACTTGTTCAAACTTTCCTCCAAAAAAAAAAAAAAAAGATTTTTCTTGAGATTTTCTAGATTTCTTCTTTTGACTCGTCTGGTCAAAACTGGTCTTTCTTAGACCAAAGAAAACTCCCATAAAATATTTGGTATCATCGCTATGGTCGACCTGTTAAAATGAGCGTATGGGATGATGTTTGTACTTGGTTTCCTCCTGGTGCCTGTTAGTGAATTCCCAGTCAGAAGCTGCCTTTTTAATGACTTTTGGTTCTTGCTTCATTGTGCTACACAGAGCCAGTGCTGCCCACTTCACAGTAAGGACAGTAGCTGTCCTAAAGGCTGACATATACAGTCACACAGCTCAGGGCATGAGCAAAAACATTGACATTGGATGGATCTAGTTGACACATCTGTTAAACAATAACAAGCAGTAACTATATTGTGTCATGATTTCATTTAAATTATATTGTCATTAAATATGATCAGTGAATGCAGTAAAAGGCAGCTCCAGCCTCACTGTTGGGTAATCTCTGTTTACACTCATCTGCTGGCCAAATATTAAATCCCTGCTTTAAAAGTGTTGCTAACAGAAAGGCTGCTTATGAATTTGTGCATCAGATTAAATGAAGGCGCCTTGTTTAAAATTTGGAGTGGAGTCTTTTGCAAGTTTCCCATCAAATATTGAGTCGCGCTAGAGCAACTTTCTATAAGAGATTTGTCTTTTTCAAACGGAGATCACCTGCTGATCTCACATCCGATGTTTGTCAGAAATGTGGGCTCACTGTGTTAAAGGAGGCTTTGGGTAGTCCTCTATTCTGAGAAGTGAAGAGCTAGTTTAAAGAGTCGAGCAGGCAGATGACAGCCCACGCAGAGTTTCACCACCCTGAGACTGTGTTGTGATGAAGAAGCCTCACTTAAGCTCTCTGTTTTCTCTGACTTAACGCACACTGACACATGTATACACACACAAACCTGTCTGTTCCCTATGAGGGATTCACAAGATCTGATGTCTGATGAAGATTCAATTTAATAATTGAAAAAAACACCAGGAAATAGATTAATGTTTCTAAATACTTAGAATATGTTTAAAATATTGGAAACACGATTTTCAGTAGACCTTAATTGAAGTTTAAATTTTTTTTTTGTTTAAGTTTTTGTGTTTCTGCTCACCTGCCTCATCACAGTTTGTCAAAGGAGTTCACTGGTACTTTTTACCTGGATATATTTTCAGATGCTTTGAATGAATATCAGCGTATTCGTCCTACTTCAGTGACTGTAGAGACCTGTTTCTCTAAAAAAGCTTCCGATGAGCCGGCTGTGCCTCCTGGGACCGTAGATGGCATGAATCATGTTGACGGTACAACTTTGACGTTTCCCTCAGGTTTTCCCTGGGAGGCTGAGAGAAAGTGATAGCGCTGTAAAAGTATGTTTCTGAAACCATTAGGGTGGGTGTTGTGTTATCATCTGAAAGAATTAGGGCAAACTGAACTGCACTCAGTGCAGCTATGCATATCCAGATGAAAAGTAATGCCCGTTTTGAAATATTGATCGTCACTTTTTATAACCACACAGCACCAGTCTGGTTGTGAGGGCTTTGTTCGTTGTGCAAACGCCTCGAGCCACTCCTCATTTCTCTGTATTTTGCCTTCAAGGAGTCAGGGTTTAATGCCATCCTTTAAAGCTATTTTTCTCCAGGCGTTCCAAGGGTCTTTTAATTATTTTATTTTGACAGAAAATCAACAAACTTAAAGCCGCACTCTGGATTATTTCAGCAAGAGAGCAGTTTTTGAATCTAACGTCCAAAGGCTCCTCCTCAAAACATCTCGACACGCGCGTCCGGTCGCGTGTGCGCGAGTGCACACGGCGCATATACTTCGGGCATGAACTGTACCGCTCAATGTGTAGGGTTTAATCACTCACAGTTCACAACTCTTATTCCAACAACACGACGAGGGTCTGATGAGCCTCTCTGTCCCTGCTGCTTCTGATATTAGCTCTGTTAGCAGAGAGCTGCTGCTGGACTCTGAAGCTGAACTTGACTCGGCCCTGGATGAACTTTCTGACCAAAATAAACGCGTAATCCTGTCAAGCCTTGCCATTCTGTGAGGTGAAAGGTTTAAAAATAAAAATAAATCCATCTTTAGCTGGAGAATGGGTAGGTTTTTAGTAGAAATGAGCTGTGAGTCCTCAGTGAACGGCTGAGACGGCAGAGAAACACACGGAGCGTCCTGTACGACAGCGCCCCCTACTGGTACAGGTTTGGTCGATGCGCGTGCATGTTGAGAGAATGCAGACATTTGAATTTCATTGGCTGAAAAATGTCGGCGGCAAGAAATAATGGAAAGGGGTCTCTAGGAGGAAGGAGGGTCTTCATCAGAATGACAGATGTTGTGGAACTCAACCCATAGATCATAGTTTAGACCTGAAATATCATTTAGAACATTTAGAAAACTTTGATACAGAGAAAAATGATCCAGAGAGCCGCTTTAAGAAAAACAAGAAACTAATCTTAAATGGCCTGTTTTTGTTACTATGTCAGAGATGTATATTTTTGTTTTGTAAGGAGTAGGCTTGGGTGGTATCCAGATATTGATACAGTCAAACTTCCTCCTCATGTTACCGCGGTGGACGGTATTACCGTGACCAGGGTTGGACTGGGACATAATTCAGCCTGGGCATTTTTGGTCATGGCTCTCACCGTGAGCTCTTACAGCTGATGTTCGGTTCAGACGGACGACTACGTTGTGGCTTTGTCGTTGTGTACCCATTGCTGGTAACTACAATAATACCATAAATTGCTAAATCCTAACCATTATGACAGTTTCAGGTTCATTAACTCCATGTCAGGACTACCATCCTGCAAGTTTTTCATGTTTTCTGCTCCAGAGCACCTGCATCTAATCACCACCTCACCATGCTGACTTCTGAAGAACTCATTTATTTAAATCAGGTTCATGTTGGAGCAGGAAACAGCTAAAATTTGCAAGATGGTAGCCATCGAGGACTGGAGCTGGTGATCCCTGCTTTAGATCATTTTTAGTTCAAACCCATCCATCCATTTTCTGAACCACTTCATCCAGTAAGGGTCATGGAGAGCTCTCCAGCAGTCACAGGGCGGGAGGCGAGGGACACCCTGGACAGGTCGCCTGTCCATCACAGGACCACACCAAGACAAAAAAGACCTAAACCATTCACACTCTCACTCAGAGCTAAGAACAATTCAGTCACCAGTTAACCTAACATGCATGTTTTTCATCTGTGGGAGGAAGCTGGAGTACCCTGAGGAAACACATTCATTCATGGGGAGAACATGCTAACTCCACGCCGAAAGGAAAGTGAACCCACAACCTCCCACCGTGCAGCCAGTTCAGACCTAAAAATACCACCAAATATAACAAAACTGGTGCTGCTGAGAGGTGTAAGGTAGAATTTTGCCCCAGCAAGGTCCTTTAGAAGAGGAAGTTCTTCAAAAACTCTGAACCCTGACAAGTCGGAGCCCTAAAAAACAGTAAAGCATGTAAAAAGACAAGAAAGGATATCTGAAAGGTCAAGACTTTTACTCAGGCCTTTGTTGAGAGTTTGCAAAGTTGATAGTTTGATCATTATAGTATACTTGTTCTTATACATTCAAATACTGCACTAAATATAAAATCACATTATTGTGGAGCCTTTTGTTGATGCGGCTTAGTGAAAGGGGTGTTTCTGTTTATGAGCATAGTGTTTAATCTTTATCTCTCTCTGTATTTGTGTGTGTGTGCGTGCGTGCATCAGAGTGTTCACCAACTGTCGGTCCTTTGTAAAGGATTACAGTCCTCAAGGCTAAAAATGGGTCTTGGGTGTATTTGAGCTGCATAAATGTTTAAAAAGAAGTGAAAAAGAGGAAATGATTTAATGGTTCAGAAAGATGATCAACCATTTGACCATCACACATCACAGTTTTACCTCTTATGTAAAGTCAAGTAAAGACAAGTTTTATTTCCGTTTCAGGTCTACAGATCTAATGTGGTTTTCTGTCATTCAGTTAATCCATACAAGGAATGCAGCCAATTAGCATATCAATGCATGTGATTGCCATCTGTAAGCGGTTTAAAGCAGCAATATGTGGTGTTAATGGTTAAATGCCTAAACAGGCTTAGATGAACCCAGAATCCGGTAAACACGCCAGCATTTGGCTACGACCCGAACCGTTTCTCAAGCCAAGCCTGTCACATAATCCTCTCTGTGCATCTGTTCATCCAAAAACAGCTAGCATCAACTTTTCTGTTTCTTTTTGAGGGCTTTAAACCATTTGGTTCTGTCATATTTTTCCATAATTCTCGCATGATGTAAAATCTGTCAGATGGTGTTCTTCCCTCTGCATCCAGAATGTCTTTTTCCTCATAATTTTTTCAAAATGTATTTAATTTTCCTATTTTTTCAGTTCAGTTTTTCAGTTTTCAGAACGTCTGTGACCTGCTGCAGTCCCATTACCACAGAGGTTACAATACAGCAGCTCTATTTTCAAACTCAAGGTTTGAACTTGCAGCACTGTTCACTGCAGCTGGTTTCAGGGGGTGGAGTCAGCCACTTAAAACCACACCCCCCTCTCTCCCTTCTGCAGTTGGGCTTTTAAAATTTGTGCCACAATTTCAAGTTACCATGCAGACAAATGTGGATGGGACAACCAACAACCCATGAAGCGTGTTATCGATAGGGATGGGTACCGTTAAATATTTTTTTATACTACTACTTTAATGATACCTGGTTTTCTAACCAGTATCTTAACAATACTTTTTTCTGTACCTATATGTATAGTTCTGAGAGAAAATAACAAAGTACTAAAAGTTTTTTTTTTATTAAACCAAAAAAACATTGTTTTATGGCATATTTATGTTTTTATTATTATTTATTTATTGCCTTACCTTGGGAACTTTCTGTTATGTTATTGACGCTGTCTTCCCCTCACACCTCCAGTGTTTTTCTTGATGCAGAGGATGAAGTCTGTGAACTTGGGTCTGCTTTTTTTTTTTTTTTTTTGCAGTATTAGACTGTACACACTGCAGCTGCAAGTTGACTCCATGCACGATGAGGTACTTTGACAAATTGCTGGTTTTCCTGTTCTCATGACACAAATCTTATTGCATATGTTGCATTTTGCTCTGTTCCTGTTTACCTTTCCAAAATGCTGCCAAACTTTAGATTTTTTGGCATTTTCCACCTGGAACTTGTTTAGCATGACAACTGTTGTTGAAAGGGCGAGGAGGGGCTGTGTGAGTAAACAAGCTCATCTCCTCTGTGCGTACTGTGGAAGAAATGGAGTGGCACATTTACAAGGACATTTTTTTGTAAAAGTACCAAACTTTTGCACCAAATTTTTTTTTTCTATCAGTTTCGGTACCCTGCCCTAGTTATTGAATAGGATCAATACTGCTGAAGTAGGGACACACCTAAAACCTGCAGGATACTGACATTTGAGGACTGAAGTTGTTGATCACTGATGTGGGCACTTAAAGCTTTTAGGCTCCTCTCCTGTGTAGTGTGGGACCTTATGTATAATACAGTACAAGATGAAGTACTGAAGATGGAGAGGTGAGGTAAAATAATTTGAGCAAAATTTCCATTGATTCCAGAGTGTTTGGTTTAAGAACATTTATGGCAAATCTTATGGTAATTTTCCACTAAAAAACAAACATTTTTCATTGGATTCATGCATCACATTGCCTTCTAAATGTTTAATGGATTTAGAACACTTAGAAAGTCTCTTTACTGACAGGAGAATTAGGGATGCTCCGATCACATTTTTTACTGCTGATCACCGATACCGATCACATGGATTGACTGTAAATTTTACATTGTAGTAATGATGAGGGCTAATGGCTACTTGATCTGTAAAAAATGAATCATAAATCACCTTCATTTGAACAAAAACATGTTTTCACTTACTTTTTCAAGAGAAAAATGCGTAGTCACGCATCCCGCAGCGTTGGGAACCCGTGGTAGTTCTGTGGATTTGCTGTGCGCCTATGTGACCTCTGATTTAGGAGCTACTGATCAGCTGGTATGATCAGCGCTGAAAGGAGTTTATTGGAATTTGCAGATCACGTGTTTTTCACGGAAATCGGCCAATTTTGATTGGTGGTCGATCGATTGGGACATCCCTAAGAAGAATAGTACGATACTGAAAAATTTCTAAAATGATAATATAGCTGAGTTGACGGAACAAGACATTACAGGATATTACCTGATTAAATAAATGTTACAAAATAAAAGAAACTGGTGCATATTAACAGAAAACAGCATATATATGATTAGTCACTGGATGGAGATCATTTGTACCTTGTCTTTAATAAAAACAACAGATCAAACCAAGACTACATGAACACTTTGGTGTGTCTCTGCCATTAGAATCATTCAGACATAATAAGTTTGGTCTATCCTCAGGTTTTGACCTACTGTTACACTGTGTCTTGATTCCAAGTGTCTCAGAGGTTTTCTGTGTGACTTGCGTTTTAATAAACTGCAGATCAGCCAGGCAGCAAACCCAGAGAGTCAGACAAGCTGTGTCATAAACATCCTCTGGTGTTTGTGCCAAGTGGCTTAGTGAAACGTTAAATGAGATATATTATGGTGGAATAGACCCATACTGCTTGGCACTCAAGTGGGCCAAACATGGTAGCTTGGGTAAATCCCCATTTCCCACTGCCAACATGCTGATATAATACAGCTTATGTCTACATGCAGTTCTTTACATTGAACAGAGGGAATCTTGGGAGGAGGAGGAAGCGATAGTTCATCATTTATTTACATTTTGCTAAATAATGTTAAAGTAGAAGTAGCACTCAGATGAAGCTAAAAGCTCTAATGAAGCTGTGTTGTGTTGGTGTCATGTGTTATTTACTTTGAAACAGCACCACTCTGGCTCCACTGAACCATTTTTACTTGATTAGTGAATTCATCTGGCAGACAGACTCCCACCCAGTTAACACAAATACCTCACCAGTCTTGGGTTTACTTTTCTGTATTTTTTTGTGTAAAAGCAGGAGTAAGACATTCAGTGCACACAGTGACAAAAACACATAAACAACATATTATGAGCTCAGTCCAACACAGGTTACAGCACCTTGCTTTTATGTCATCACTCGCTACTTTTTTGTTTATTGACACAACTTTTAAGATGACTGGCTGTTTTATATTATCTATGTTTACAATTTAGGATCAAACATGTCTCCAGGGGTTCCCATGAGGTTATGTCTTTCTGTTATTATTGCTTTAGGTGTTATTTAAAGAAGGGTTTTTGCTTGTACAGACAATTCACCCCTGGATAAGACCTACATTGGTCTTCTGTGCTTTAGGCATGGACGTAATTTCAGGGGGGGACATGTCGTCGACTACCAACCCCTCCCCCCACCATACATGACATCCCTGGTTGGCAGATAAAAAATTCTTGTTCACGAGCAAACATCAGATTCTGCCCTCACATTATTAATCAGGATAATTAAATAAGCGTATGTTAAACGGACTGCCCTCGTCTCACTCACAACCCCCACATTCATGCAGCTCTTTTCTCTCTACACAAACTGAGTGCATGTCTCTACACAGACACTCACACACTGATGAACACAACGAGGGCAAAGGTTCAGTGTCTTGCCTGAGGGCACTTCGACTGGAGATGCAAGAAATCAAATTCTCCAACTGGAGATCCACTCCACCTCCTGAACCATAGGATACTAATTTATAACTAAATCATCCATGAGAAATGCTTTTTATTTCTGTATGTTTTATGCCCAGTTCTTGTATTGACACCATACTGTGCAGTTTGTGTTTCATTTTTCACATTAAACCAATGTCTGTGAGTAATCTGGTCATAATTAGTATTTTAAATGATTGATATTTAATTATAAAAACATGTTTTGGTGACTTTTTACCACTCTGCTGATAAACAGCAAACTTCACCAGTAGCTGTAAACACTTTGGATTTGATGCGCCTGCATTTGTTTTGTTGATTTTTCAGCAACTGAATCATGTACAGAAATAATTTTATCCACATGGTTTCTTTTGTATAGAAGACATCTGTCGTGTCTGTTGTGGTTTTGGGATTTACCAAGCATACGTCTGTGAAGGCATACTGGCTGTTTCTCTCCAATCATCTGTTTAAGGAAGAAAAAAGCAACTTCTGTCAGCCAGTTTTGATATGATGAAGAAGTGCTGAAGCTCTGGAGATGATTTGTGACTCAAACTCATCCTAAGAGGAGAATTTTGAGGAGTTTGGAACTTATCTAGCATTAGTAGGTGTTTTGTTACCTCTTATGTGGGTTTTTTAATTATTATTTTACTTATTCTAATAGTAAACACTGTCTCTTATNGTGCTTTAGTTGTTGTGGTTGTATCTGCTGTGGTAGTGATTGGTTGAGCTGTTGTGATTGGCGCTTTAGTTGTCGTGGTTGTATCTGCTGTGGTAGTGATTGGTTGAGCTGTTGTGATTGGCGCTTTAGTTGTTGTGGTTGTATCTGCTGTGGTAGTGATTGGTTGAGCTGTTGTGATTGGTGCTGTAGTTGTTGTGGTTGTAGCTGCTGTGGTAGTGATTGGTTGAGCTGTTGTAGTTGCTGCTTTAGTTGTTGTGGTTGTAGCTGCTGTGGTTGTGATTGGTTGAGCTGTTGTGATTGGTGCTGTAGTTGTTGTGGTTGTATCTGCTGTGGTAGTGATTGGTTGAGCTGTTG